>JAEQBA010004729.1:0-281164 GCA_019434445.1 Phalangium opilio | reverse complement strand
AAATGTTCCCTGGGCCAGATAAGTCTCCCATAGTACCTCGCGAACGCCCCCTACCTTTGTTACAGAGTATTGATTCAATAATAAGTTTATAGGTATGTTCCTTCCATAAGTTTGTTTTATTAATATCTGGTCATGACAAACTGAAAGGCTTGTAATGAATTTGAAGTGAGTGAGTGAGGTAGGTCATAGATTCGAGGCGGAGGATTTAAAGCGAGGGAGGCTGGTGAGTGAGTGAGGCGCTGCTGTCAAAGGGGCTTAGTAATGCAGACTAAAATAGGACCTAGATGGAATAGGTCCTAGCTGCAAAATTAATTAACCACCACCGAGTGTGCTTAGGACTTCAATTCAATTCGCTCCCCCTCGTTCCTTTCTCGAACTAGTTATCTCGAGCTGCCTAAGTCTCTCAGTAGCATTACGAACTTATATAGGTAGTGCAAATCATACTTATGGAGCGAACATATCACTTAAAAACTTATGGTAGTATATAGATGGGGGGTGTGACGTCACGATAAAGTTCGTAGTAGCAGAAATAGGGGATTCTTAAGTGCCGCCCTGCCGCCTAGCGCCATTTAAAAATGTTCTAAGATAATTTTAACGATACCCTACCCTACTACTACACCCTACTGAGGATGCTGGAAGGACTTCGTTACCGTTCGGTTCCCATAGATGGGGTATACTGAGGCTGCGTTATAGGTATGAACATTGCTACACTACTCCATTACACCTCGCTTCTCCAAGGCTATAGCAGCTTTGCTACTACGTGAAGTAAAAATAAAAGACACCTCGTAAATTTCCCTTTAGGCTATTCTCTATTCTGGAGGAGAAAAGCAGAAGTGAGTGTTGTGATGAGAGAATGTAAGCTAGTTCTATACAGAGGCTAGAGAGGGAAAGACCAAAAAACTTATTCTTTCTTCCTTCCTCAACTTTGTGTTTTTGTTGTTGTGTAAATTGCCAACAACTGCATGACAATGGTGTTTCATTGTCACATTTTTATTGGTCAAATGTACCGATTTTTGACTTGAAAAATATCGTGTTCTTTTTATGTCAAATTGTCAATTAGAGTGATTTTATCTATTAACAAGGGTTCTCTCGTATGATTTCTCAAAAATGCATGCTGGGGATCGAGAAAAATTATTTTTTAGGTTTATGTTAATTGGGATTGTTGTAACACCTTGTAACTCTGGTTCTATAAGAGATACGGGGATGTCCTTTGAGTATGTTATAGAGCTATTTCTTAGCTTTCAAATGATACCTAATACTTGAGGGTTTTAATAATTAGGGGCTGAGTAATTAAGCAAAATGTTCATTAAGGTCCTCTCCATAGCGTTAACATGGGATTATTTATACTATATCTTTTAACTCTGGTTCTATAAGAGATACGGGGATGTCCTTTGAGTATGTCATAGCCCTATTTCTTAGCTTTCCAATGATACCTAATACATTGGGGTTACAACCATCAGGGCCCGAGTAATTAAACAAAATGTCACAGCCATAGGATTAAAATGGGCGTATTTACAAAACACCTTGTAACTCTGGTTCTATAAGAGATACGGGGATGTCCTTTGAGTATGTGATAGCCCTATTTCTTAGCTTTCCAAGGATACTAAAAAAATGGGGTTTCAACAATCAGAACCCGAGTAATTAAGCAAAACGCTAATTAATGTCCTCTCCATAGGATTAACATGGTCTTATTTAAACGACACCTTATAACTCTGGTTCTATAAGAGATACGGGGATGTCCTTTGAGTATCTTATAGCGATATTTGTCCCCTTTGCAACGATACATAGGCCTAGAACCACCCAAGAATTTTCAACCTTCCATCTTATTCTTTCTATAAATGATTCTTATCTCTTTGCATTTGATAATAATAATAATAAAAAAAAATTATATGTAATCTTGACCTCCCCTTTAATTTATTTATTTGCAAACTACCTCTTGAATTATGCCACTATTTAGGCACTTTATAATCTGTTGTTCAAACAATGCCATAAATTTAGTCTATGGTTGTTACGAAAATAATTCATCTTCAATCGTTCAGCAAAATAAAAATCAAAAAAATAAATTCGCCAGGTCCCAAAAAAAAAAAGTTTTTTATTCCTTTTGCAGCAGCAAAAGTCTGACAAGAAAATGTACCCAACAGACCCAACAACGTAAGAATCGATCTTTCGCGGCTAGAAAAGTGCCCAAAAGAAAAAATAAGAAAATATCCTAGACTAGTCCAAAAGAAAAGGCAGAAAATTCCCTTTTCTCAAATTTTATCGCAATATATTTTCACAAAAAGCCAAGGCTTAGAGGAGAGGGGTGTAGTAGGTAGAATAGAAACATGTTGTAAAAGAAAATGATAAAAAAAGTAACCCAAACTATAGTTAAGCCTTGGTCAATTTCACCCGACTTCTAAGTTCTAACTATTACTTCCTTTTAAATTTACATAATACGTAATAAAATGCATTACGTACCTTTAAAGTTACGTGAAAATGTTAACTTCAACAGCCTTTTAAAAGAACCTAAGCCATAATTTATCTTTGCCACAAAATAAAACATTAAAAAAAATAGCTACTTGATGAAAATGAACCGCGAACTGAATGAGTGATTAGACATTTTTTCGTACATAAAAAAATTAGGCCTGAACATAAAACAGTAGACCAGTTTTTTGGGTTTAGACGAGACTGCCAATGACCTGTAACTAGTGCCATAGCCAACTCGATCACGCGCACAACGCAAGCTGCTATAGTGTTGGGGCTGGACAAAATGAATAATTTTAAAATACGTAATTATACAGTAAGCCTAAATTTGAATTTACTAAGCCTAATCTGTGCTGAACATAACATACTCAAAAGATAATTGAAACTTCACGCTTAAATCGACACGATAGGTGTAAAAACTGTCACCCCACCTTCCAAAAAAAAAGAACAACAAACTATTCATATTCAATCACAAGTTAAAATACATAATAATAAAAATAAAATCACGAAATATGTCAAAATCCGAAACAACTCCGTCTTCAGTTCGGGTAAGGGCCAAAAACGGTAACATGACATTACGAAGCAATTTTCCCTTATACATTTTTTTGCTTTCTCCCAGCCCCCCCAAAAATCCCGCGCAAAAAAAAGTGTTCAACAGCACGCGCGGGGGCTCGGAGCACACGAGGTAGAACACTTCCGATTACATTCAAGAAGATTACTGAATCGATTGCCCGGGATTTTTGTGAAGTATCCAACCCCGAGGTAGGGGCAGCGCGAGCGAGAGCTCACGGAGTACTCTAGCCAAGAGAAGAACTGCTCGGGAGGGTCGAAAGCGGGGGTAAAAGTCGGGGCACGTAGAACGGAGTAGCCCTGAACTGACTGGTGCTAGCGGTAGAGATGAGGCTAGAGGGAGGAGCGCGGATGTCACTCCAGTTGGCCATGATAAAGCGTGTCGGCCTTTTTTTGATATATTGGTATTCTAAAGACAGCGAAAGCCTATAAAGCTAGAAGAATACATTTTGTATTTTCCTATTCCTTCGTTTCTTATTATCTATGAGAAAGATTTTTATTTGCTAGTCCCATTGTCCCCTCCCAAAAAAACGTTCCGCGGCTTTTGCTCTTTAATCCTGGAGAGAGGTAGTGCAAGGTGTAATTAAGGCTCTTTATATTTGATATGGGTTCTAAAACGTTCAAATCTGCGACTGTCAATTGACCCATCCCATCTATTAATGGCGTCGTGTTCGGTTGATTTAATCACGGTTTAGTTGCGTTTGTGACGTCATAATTGCAACTAAGCTAAGCAGACGACAGAAGTCCGACCAACTGTCAAAAATTGTTAATTCAATGGCGGCTTGTTCAGTTTAATAAGGTTTAGTTGCGTTTGTGACGTCATAATTGCAACAAAGCTAAGCAGACGACAGTATAGTACGGCCAACTGTTAAAAATTGTTAATTTATGTAGTTCAAGAATTCAATCTAATTATTATTAAATAAGATAACAAACACACTTTCAGCATAGTCTTTTAGCAGCTTAGTTCGCCTGAAATACTAACCCAATTACAAGAAATACAAACTTTGACACTCAACAGCTGATTTCCAATTACCTACTCTCCCCACCACCAGCAGCACCCTTATAAAAATACTCCACTTCTCACAAAACTAAGCAATGTTCAATCTTATTTAGTACTAGAAACAAACTATATAAGTCATTTTATCTCCTACTTGAGTTCTTATCAAGATACAATGAATTACCACTTAAAAGCCAAAACCCCGAGATAAGATAAAGACATGAAAACGGGGGGGGGGGAAGAGAGATAAACAATCTTAACCCGCCCCCTTCCCCTAGAAAACATCAAGGCGTATGATACGTTGTAGACAAATTAGGCCTACTTTAAGGTCCCCAAGGGCGGGAAAACGGGGGGCCCCCTAAGACGACGAGGGAGTAATCGATAGAAAATAAACCATTACTGGCAGTGGCAGTGGCAGTGGCATGTCCCCAAACCAAAACCCACCTCGTCTTAAGAAATCTAGTCCTTCTTATTTTAAAAGCCAAGGCTTAGCAACGATAGGCGGAGTTCGGGTTTTGTTTCACGGCCACTGAAAGCGAAAAATAAACCATTAAAACAATCAAATGTAATTAAGGGATAATTACACGGTTAGTTCAACCCTAATGAAAACGTATTGAAGTACGTAATTAGTCAGACAAGTGGCGCCATCTATGAAATGAAGTGGCGGTAGAGCGCGCGAAATTTTATAGATTTTTTTCGTGTATTTAGACATACTAGCGCCATCTATATGGTATAAGATGAACTATTGACACAATAAATCAGACAGTGGTCGAATTTAATTGGTGTTTTATTTTTATTTAATTTGGATTTTTTTTTTAATTAAATTATAGGACTATCCTATGGTTTACATAATCGTGTCTATATTTACATATTTTTTTTCATATTGATGGTAAAATTACCGATATAAATGATCAGCTTGTAGATTAGCGGCAATTTCAACTTCCCATCTATCACCGTTATTCAATAATTTCTCCTTATTGTAAAGCAATTCTTCATGAGTTTCAGTTGAAAACTCAAAATTCGGGCCCTTTTTAATGCATAAATTAATTAATTTCAACACTATCACCGAAGGTTTTTTGCTAATATACCTCAACAATTGCATCTACCGGGCACGCTTCTTGACAGAAACCGCAATAGATGCATTTTGTCATGTCAATATCATATCTTGTTGTCCTGCGACTACCATCAGCTCTTTCTTCAGCTTCAATAGTGATAGCTTGAGCCGGACAAACAGCTTCACAAAGTTTACAAGCAATGCAACGTTCCTCCCCAGATGGGTACCTTCTCAAAGCATGTTCCCCTCTAAATCTAGGGCTTAAGGGTCCCTTTTCAAATGGATAATTGATGGTAGCTGGTTCCTTAAACATATGAGCTAAAGCTACACCCATTCCCGTCACCATTTCGCGGGCAAAAATGGTATTTGCAGCCCGATCAGTCATAGATGTAGCATCCATTTCCCAATCAGGAGGGGAAACTTGTTCTGGTTTTTTTGAGAGATGCAAGTCTTAATATCTTACCTTCAGAGCCCTAATTAGATTTAAAAGTACTTACTGTAGCATGGTCTGATGCTAGAAATGGAAAACTGACGAAAACCCGTCCAGTAGAGCTTGCCCAACTCTAATTAACGATAAATTAACGCAACTAAACTTAGGCAAGGTCAGAAGTTCATAGAAAAGTAACCAAGGCTTAGTAACTAAAGGCTTAAACTATGCGTTACTAAATAGCAATAATAAAAGTTATTATATATCTTGATAGAGTTAAGTATTAATAATATATTAGCACTATTATTTGATAATTAATAACTATTATAATTAAAATATTATAAGTTAAACGCTTACCTTTCGTAGCGAGGATTCTGAGGGCTGCCATCTTGGATTTTTTTTATTATGGAACGTAAACGGAAGCGCGCGGGAAATAAGTCAGAAAAGCCGCGACAATTAATATCAGCCAATCATAAGCCGTAATACGTTTTGGCGGGAAATTTATAGGCGCATAAAGGATGCGTCAAGGATTTTAAAGAACCCTTTCATTGTTGAAAAGATAAACAAAACATAACGTAACTCAACAGAAATGGACGGGTCTGCTTCAAACTCTATGGAATTCAGCGAAAAACCAACGATGGAAGAATTGTAAATACATTAAAATTAATTTAAATACCAATTAAACATAAAATTACAATTTAAAGACGGAAACTGCAATCTAAATTCAACTCTGATCGCAAATGGGAGAAATATCACACTCCGCGTAACTTGGTTCTTGCTTTAATGGGTGAAGTTGGGGAACTTGCAGAAATATTGTAAGTTAATTAAATTTAATTAAATTTAATTATAATTAAACTCCACTTAAAGCGTTATTAAAATTAACTAGCCAATGGAAAGGCGACGCTAACTGTGACGTAGATACGTGGTCAGCGGAGGAAAAACAACATTTAGGGGAAGAACTAAGCGATGTTCTGCTCTACCTAATTAGGTTATCTGACGTATGCAAAGTTGACTTACCTGCAGCAGCTTTACGTAAAATTAATTTAAATGCTGTTAAATATCCTGTAGAAAAATGTATGGGTTCATGTAAAAATATACAGAGTTAAATAAATAAATAAATCAAACGATTTCTTGCATTATTTACATTTTTAATAATTATTTTAATCATTTTGACTTTCCTTTTCCTTTAAATTAATGTCACTTACGCTTGTTTCAAGGAAAATTAATAATAATAATAATAAACACAATAGCAGCCTAATTATTTTAATTATTTAATTAATTAACTTTGGCACACTAATTATAATCAATTAAATCAAATAATCTATACCAGATAGACCAACAAAAAATAAAATAAAATATAGAACACATTTTGAAAAAATTAGGCTTAGCTAATTCTAACTTTGCATAAATAGGCCAAACAATTTTAGATCAAATTTTCTAATTAAGCCTTGGCCCAACTAAATTCATACCCAATCACTATATAAATTATAATTAACCGCTAAGCCTAACTTTTATTCTTAAATAGGCCAATTTTAGCTTAAATTTCACTTAAGCCTTGGCCCAATAGGCCAATTTTTTTTACCGAATTTCACTTAAGCCTTGGCCCAATTTTTTTTACCGAATTTCACTTAAGCCTTGGCCCAATTTTTTTTACCGAATTTCACTTAAGCCTTGGCCCAATTTTTTTTTACCGAATTTCACTTAAGCCTTGGCAGAATAGGCCAATTTTTTAAACCGAATTTCACTTAAGCCTTGGCCCATTAGACCAATTTTATACCGAATTTTCACTTAAGCCTTGGCCCAAATTTTATATCAATTTTCATTTAAGCCTTGGCACAAAATGCAATGCATAAGAGCACGGAGTATCACTATGTAAATATAGTGAACTGCTAAGCCTAACGTTTCGCTTGATTAGATCAAAATCAAATAGTCTAAATTTTAACTTCGAGATTCTGAATTTCTGTAACATAACATAACATAACAATCATAAGCTATAATTAAAATTAAAAAATTTAAAACTATCGTTAAAAAAATCGGCCATTTTAATTTTAAATGGCGAAAATAGCGAAAAAAAACCAAGCTACAGAGGGCGCTTAAAAAAAGGAACTTCAAAAGTTGCGTTTTAACGGGTGCCTGCACCATTGCGCAACCCCATCTATGATCAACAAAAATTAATTGTGATTCTAGGCCTATTTTTTTTTTAATTAAAAACCTACAAATTATATTCATTCATTAATGAATTGCGAATCTAAATTTTAATTAAACTTTTAATTGAATTAAATTAAATTAAACCGGTAAAAAAAAGGGGGGGGTTGATGGAGGACGGTATAAGTGTCTGTCTGTCACGAGGTTTACTAAACAATCTATGACGTCATACAAATGGCGTCGAGGTATGTATGCCTTATAATTCATTAACGCCATCTGTACGACAATGACGTCAGAATATAACAAAAAAAATAAATCGTTTAATTACCTCGCATTGCATTGTATCCCTCCTAAAAATTATCACCATTCACAATCATTAAAAAATGATTATTTTTAATTGATTAACAATTAAATTAAATTAAATTAATTTTTTTAATTAAATTAATTAGGGGGATATTCGATAATTGGTTTGGTGTGATTAGTCGTAGTACTATTAGTGTTTTCTTTATCAGAACACGTACTACCACCTTTGGTACTGTCATTACTAGCGCTACGTTGGTAAACAGGCGCTTTACTAAGTGTACTGGGTGTTCCAGGTGTACCGGGACAACCGCCAATACTTCCCATGAGACGTCCAAAAGGACCCTCAATTTGGACATTTTTCTCGCCTCGCATAAACCGCTCTAATTTATCGACGCATGCGTCTTGATAATCGTGAATCCAACTGCGTTAACAAAAAGGTACAAGAAATTGTTTTTAAGCCTTTGTCTTTGAATTTTCAAGATTTCCCGCCTTTTATCCGGAAATGTCACGTGATTCGTGAATAAATTAAAATAGACGTTAAGCCTCGTCTTAAATCACGCGCTTTTACAAATTTTGCCGCGAGAAAATTATAAGTAATCACGTGGTTTAATAAAAGATTAAGTTAAAATATCCGTTAAGCCTTTGCTTATTAATTTTGAAACTAAAAGCGATTTAACAGTTTTACAAGCAATATCACGTGATAAGTATGCAAGAACGCGTTTATATATTAGATAAGAATGGTTTAACAAGTACAAGTACTTACCGAACGCCATTAAAGTAACAAACAGCTCTCATGTCCTCAGGAAGCATATCAGGCTCAGGCCATTGGAAATTATCCAAAATTGGAATTATATTGCATTGACTTTGAAGGGCTTCAACTATCTCCTTTAAACACAAAATTAAAATAAATGAATAACAAATCAATCAAACAATTAATGCGAAAACAAACAACAATCATCAACTTACTCTACGAACCCAATCTTTACCCTCTACATCCTCCATACAACGATCAAGAGAGTTTGGTGTCAAGACTAACAAAAAATACTTGGCTTGTTGAATGCTATTAAGCAGATTATTATCGAATTTCCCAGCTTCTAAACGCTCAACGTCAATAAAGACCGAAAAACCGCGTAATTGTAAATGAACTTTCAATAGACTAGCTAATTGGGAACCGTTAGAACGTCGGTAACTAACGAAAACATCTAAAGACTTCTTATTAATGTCTAAAGGATCCAAATCTTCCTCTTGGTAACCTTGCGCAAGTCCTGAAAAAAACCAAAATTGAAAAATTATAAACATCCAGCCAGCCAGCCGGTTAGGTTCACTTCAATACTTTTGGGCACCCAAAAAGTAAAATTAAGGATACAAAAGTAAAAAGAACGGGGCTCGTAATAAATAATAAAAAAATATATATTTCCCTTATTTTTCAAGGCGATTAATTTTCCCTAATACTCATAATTCTTCCCAAATATTTTCATAGCTCCATAAGTTTATAAGTGATATGTTATCTCCATAAGTATGATTTGCACTACCTATACGATTCGTAATGCTACTGAGAGACTTAGAGCAGCTCGAGATATATCTAGTTCGAGAAGGAGAACGAGGGGGAGCGAGTCAATTGAAGTCCTAAGTACACTCGGTGCAGTGGTTAATTAATATTGCAGCTAGGACCTATTCCATCTAGGTCCTATTTAGTCCGCATTACTAAGCCCAAATTTGGCAGCAGCACCACCTCACTCACCAGGCCTCCCTCGCTTTACCTCCTCGAATCTATGGCCCTACCTCACTCACTCACTCACTCACTTCAAAATTACAAGCCTTTCAGTTTGTCATGACCAGAGATTAATTAAACAAACTTATGGAAGGAACATATCTTTAAGTTATAAACTTATGATAATATATATAAACTAGATCAAAATAATAAATTATCGTAACAACTTTAACCCTTTCACGCACAAATTAAAATAAAATAAATTAAATTAATTTAAAAGATATCCCCAAAACATTACTGTTTATTATAAATGTTCTTAATTTTTTTAATATAAAAAACTTTAAAAATGACACCGAAAAAACAGGAAATTCGCCGCCAGTCTGACTGGGGACAAATTTTGGGGGTTTTTTTTATTTGGTTTTTTTTTAAAAAGATATCCACCTTTTTCTCAATAATTAAGAAAAAGAAAGATTCCAGCGATTTCTATCGAGTCTTTTAAACACAGGCTGTAACTTTGAGGCCCACGAAAATAATTTTCTAAAACGCGTGGTTGTTAAAAACCATGTGAAAATGATTAAACATAACGTAAACGATATTTCGAAATTTTCTTAATTAATTTAAGTCCTTTAGTTTAGTAATTAGCGTTAATTTTGTGAACAGGTGGTGACGACTACGATATTTTCTTTCTAGCGTTGTTACATTTTTTTTTTTTTGCTTTTACCGAACTGCTGTAAGGTTTATTTTCTTTTTATTATTTTTGCCTCTCAGCTCAGGTGTTTTGAGGATTGAGGGTGGTTTGGAAGTTGGGAAGTATATATTTGAATTTTAAAATACACTTTAACATATCCTGTTGAGATTTTGGTTGCTTGCTAAGTCTTTTTGCAATTTTATATTGGGCAAGTCTTTCCTTAGTAAATTTAAGCCTTATACTATATAACTTTCTGTTACTAAGCCTATTTAAAATAACTTAATAGTATTAGGCTTAAATTTATTTTAAAAAGGCTTATAAATATAAATTATAGCATTAGGCATAAATATTTTAAAAAGGCTTAGCAACAAATTATAGTAATAGTATTAGGCTTAAATTTATGTTGCTAAGCCTTTTAAAATAAATTTGAGCCTAATACTATAGATTTGTTGCTAAGCCTTTTAAATATAATTTAAGCCTTTTAAATATAATTTAAGCCTTTTAAATATAATTTAAGCCTAATAATACAATTTTTGTTGCCAAGCCTTTTTAAAATATTTAAGCATAATCCTATAGTTTTTGTTTCTAAGCCTTTTTAAAATAAATTTAAGGATAATAATATAATTTTTGTTGCTAAGCCTTTTTTAAAATAATTGAAGTCTAATAATAATTTAAGTTGCTAAGCCTATTTAAAATCAATTTAGGCCTAATTTTCAGTTGTTTCAAACTTAACCTAACCAAATATTAACTGAATATTATCAGAAGTTCATCACTTGCAATTAAAAGCCCGATTACGATCAATTTGGCCAACTTAAGCCTATTTAATTTAGATTCAATAAAATCAAAATAACGACTTACCCAGAATCGCTTGCGAAATTCGTAGCCTATGTATTGAATTCTCAATACCACACTCCCGTTCTAGTTGCGTTTCGGAAAGGAACTTGAGTGTATTGCGATCGACACCGCATTGCAGCATTGGATAGGTATACTGGCAAAAATCTGGACCCAAATTCTGCATCATGTGATTCAAATTAGTGTTATCGCATGATGAATAGTCCGCCAATCGTTTTAGTTGCGACAATTCCCGAAGAAATCTGTGGTACAAGAAAAGTAGACGAAAATAGGTCAAACTAGGCTTAACTCCGAAAAAAAATGGCGGGAAAACATTAGGCCTAATTTTCTTCAAGTTTTCAACCGAATTTAAAGTAGAACAACTAAAAAACACCACATAATTAACTGGATCTTTGAAAATAGACGAAAATTGGTAAAATTAGGCTTAGCTCCGGAAAAAAAGGCGGGAAAACGTTAGGCCTAACTAAGTTTCTAGAAGTTTTTCAAACCGAATTTAAAGTAAAACAAGTAACAACAAAAACACGATATAATTAACAGCATCTTTGAAAATAGACGAAAATAGGCCAAATTTTGGCGCGTAAAACCCGGAACACTTAAGCCTACTTTAACCCTAATAAATTCGACATCCTATACTAGAAGAAGTGACAAAATCTAGGTCTTTAAACTCTTGCACCAAAATAACCCTTAAACCACGTTTAAGCCTTTCTTATTTTTATTTTTTTTTTGTCAAATTTCTAAATAAACAAAGTTTAAGAAATGTCTCGCAGTTTTATACTTAGGCCTAAAATACCAAATATTTCTAAACAGAGCCTGTACACATTAAAGCAAAAGCAATAGTGACTGTTGTTCTGTGTTGTGGGCTGCCATTTTAGAACGAGGTTGACGTTCAGGGTTCATACAACTTTTGGAATAAATGAAAATAGAATTTCCCTGAAACTTTCAGGTTTTTCCCAAATATATTTCCCTGATATCTTAAGGTGCAAGGCTACCTAATAACTAACTACGCAAGAGGTTTAATTGTAGAGTAGTAATTAACTATGAGATTGGTAATATTTAGCTGTTTGAACCCCTTCTGGGCAAACTTAACCTAAGTCTGGAAATTTTCCCTGATATCTTAAGGTGCAAGGCTACATAATAACTAACTACGCAAGTGGTTTAATTGTAGAGTAGTAATTAACTATGGGATTGGTAATATTTAGCTGTTGCAATTAACACCTTCTGGGAAAACTTAACCTAAGTCTGGAAATTTTCCCTAATATATTTCCCGGATATTTTAAGGTGCAAGGGTACATAATAACTAACTACGCAAGAGGTTTAATTGTAGAGTAGTAATTAACTATGGGATTGGTAATATTTAGCTGTTGCAATTAACACCTTCTGGGAAATCTTAGTTAAACCAGACAAATTTTCCCCAATTTTACTAAAACTTATAAATCTCCCTGATTGGTTAACAATTTACGTCCCCGACTTAACCAGATTTGTAGGAACCCTGATATAGAAGCGGAAGAAATGTTACGAGAGGGGGAAGTAGCGTTGGTAAGCCTAACATTGAAAAAAAAAAAAAAAAATGCATTTTTGTAAGTGACACTATTTTTAGAGCCTGCCAAAAATGTTATCTGGAATTCCAAAAAAGTTTCCAAGGCAATTTAGCTCTCTAACCTAAGATTCCTTTCTCAAAAGAAAAAAATCTTATGTTATTTTGTTGATTTTTTGGTTTCAGTTAAACTTTGCGTCACAAATTCACATGAAAATCTATGCATTTTGTTCACAAATATTCCTAGCAATCGCCATTTTCCACGAATAGAAACTCTGTGATATTTAAGTTTTATAAATAGATTCTTTTGTGAAACGGTTGGCTTTACAGGCAGTTTGATTTATAATGCCATTGTTTCTAAGAAGTGGAAGTTTTAACACTGTTAGCTAATGCGGTTTTTGCCGCGAAATGCTTTGAAGTTTATGCTAACATTTCTTAACTTCTTAAAGAGCGCGAAAACTGACTGTTATGACTCAACAAGAGAGAGAGAGAGAAAGGGTTTATAACCTCGAGGTCACCAGATATCGAATTGTTACTCACGTTAGGCTTAGCATATTACTTTATTCTATTATTAGGTTTAGCTCATTTCTCGATTCTATTATTAGGCTTATCAGATTTCACGATTCTATAATTAGGCTTAAGACATTTCTCGATTCTATAATTAGGCTTAAGACATTTCTCGATTCTATAATTAGGCTTAAGACATTTCTCGATTCTATTATTAGGCTTATCAGATTTCACGATTCTATTATTAGGCTTATCAGATTTCACGATTCTATAATTAGGCTTAAGACATTTCTCGATTCTATAATTAGGCTTAAGTTTATTTCTCGATTCCATAATTAGGCTTAAGTTTATTTCTCGATTCTATAATTATGCTTAACACATTTTCACGAACGATTCAATAATTAGGCTTAACACATTTCACGAACGCTTCAATAATTAGGCAGGCTTAACACATATCACGAACGATTCAATAATTAGGCTTAACAAATTTCACAAACGATTCAATAATTAGGCTTAACACATTTTCACGAACGATTCAATAATTAGGCTTAACAAAATAGAGAAATGCCTTCAAAAACCGGTAATAAATTTTAAAAAATAACAAAAAACCACGAAAAAAAAACCGCCCTGAAAAGCTACAGCAATTAACTAAAAATCCAAGGTAAATAAATCCGTCAATGAAATCTCAACAAAACCATATAAATTTCGACAACCAACAGATAAATAAATAACCCTATAATAAATATCAGGAAACATAAATCAAATATGTATAAAAATAAAAAAAACAACACAGATAATAAGGTCCAAAACACGTTTCCCTTGCAATGTAAGTATTTTTTTGTGGAAAAGAAACCGAATAAGTTTTCAAGCAAAAGTAAAGTCAATTCAAGTCAAGTCAGCCCAAGGACATCTTTAAAGAATTAACACACAACCCACAACCCACAACCAACCATATGTGCGACCGAATTTTGTGAATGAAGTTCCAGAAAAAGCTATATTGACTAGTACAAACTCAAAACAGTTTAATGGGCGAAAACCGAAACCCAATTTCAATTTTACTAAGTAAGAAGAACATTTTAACTATGGCCTAGTGAATGAAACTACCCACGTGTTCCGGAGAGATTTTAAAAAGAGAAAAATAAAACGTATCTGTAGGCCTTTTACTGGATTACGAAAATTTTATATTTATCTAGTTTCAAGATAAACCAAAATCGAAAAATATAAAATAAAAATGTCTGACCTTCGTCGTAAGATTCCGTTTTTGATGCCAATGTCTTCTTTGAGCATTTCTTCCGTCAGTTGAAGTAGGAGGTCACCATCTACCCTGCTGTTCATGAACTGTTGACTATAATGCGCGAAACCAATCTGGATAACAAAAGAACGCCAAACAAAGCATTGTATCAGAGAACAATTACCCCGCTTTGTGGTGGTACACTTCTCTCAGACTCGAAGAGAAGTATTATATACTTCTGATTATATTTATTAGAAACAAGTTGAGACAGATAATTACCTGTTTAACCCATTCGCGGACATCTTCAACAGTCCATAAAGGTACTTGCTGCGACAACTTATGAGGTACTTCTTCCCCTATCAACAACAGCGCTTGCGCAGCGTATTTAGAGGCAATCGCGTTGGGGGAAGAGGCTACCTTCTTCAAGGCATCAACAGCTCCAATCTCGTTAAAAATCTGTTTATAAAAAAGACCACACCACACCACTGTGCTATAGTGTCCGCATTGTCCGGGAAACCGTCCATCCCCGCGCCACAGTGTCCCGGAAACTGTCCTCACAGTGTCCTGGAAACTGTACAACCCCTCCCACAGTGTCCAAGAAACTGTCCCCACAATGTCCGGAAAACTGTGTACACCCTCCCACAGTGTCCGGAAACTGTCCCCACAATGTTCGGAAAACTGTGTACACCCTCCCACAGTGTCCGGAAACTGTCCCCACAATGTTCGGAAAACTGTACACCCTCCCACAGTGTCCAAGAAATTGTCCTCACAATGTCCGGAAAACTGTACACCCTCCCACAGTGTCCAAGAAATTGTCCTCACAATGTCCGGAAAACTGTACACCCTCCCACAGTGTCCAAGAAATTGTCCTCACAATGTCCGGAAAACTGTACACCCTCCCACAGTGTCCAAGAAATTGTCCCCACAATGTCCCACAAAGAAAACCAAAGCAAAGACTCACCGAGGTATTGCCCTGTTTCTTCTTAATGCCGGCTTCCATGGCAAAATGAAACGCGGCCAAACTCCTGGCTTCCTCTCGTTTACTGTTCAAAACAGGCACCAGTCTCAATAACCAATTCTTAGACTGACCATGAACGTGTTGCACCGAACTGGTCGCAAATTCCTCGGGATTATGACTAGAGACGAAAGGCTCGACGAGGTCCAAGGTTCCTGACCTTAAGACAGCCGCTTCTATTTCCTTATTGGCTACCAAAGCGGCGATGGCCAAACACGCGTAATACTTGATATTGTCATCCGGATGAAAAGCCAATGGGAACAACCATACCGGGGCTTTATTGATAATCATAGCTTGTTGATTCTCGGGTCCACCGTAAAGCGACAAATTAGCCAAAGCGGTCGCGCAGTGACGTAAGGTCTCAACGTCACTAGTACGACAATCGTACAATATCGCCTTCAATCCACCCATACGTATAACATCACTACAAGTCACTTCCGAATGCTTAAACAAATGCGCGAGTATCCCGGTACCGATACGGGAATGGGGTAAAGAGTTCCTGGTACTGCAACTACAAGCTACGCTGACCACCTTCTCTAAACCGTTTTCAACGATATACGACCTGTTCTCTGTACTTAAACACTGTTCCAGTACTTGGGCACTATGAAACTCTAGACTATCGTTCCCGGATTTTAAATGTCCTACTAGAATATCGAGTCCTCCGCTGTTACGTAAGATGTTACAGACATTGAAGCCTAAATCGTAACCCACAGTTGGTACGGCCCATGCCTTACGGACGATATCGTTAATGGACCCTAGGATGGCCTCGGCTTCGTCATCGGTAGCCGTTTTTAACTTCTGGACGCACATTTCCATACGTTGAGTGATTCTCTGGGTTATCCGGTGAACGTCTTGGGCTGACGCGTTTCCTGTTGAGAGGAGTTCCAGATCTTCCTCGAAACCACGGGTGATAGCGAGACGTTGGCTAGTTCCGGTAAGGCTAAAGTCACCGGAATTCATTAGGGACGAGAAATTATTGAATTCTAATTGGTTCGAAGACGATTTCGAGACTGAGCTGACGCTGGAAGACATCGCTTTGGTGCTGAAAGCCATTTTGGATGAGGTTTGGACGTTGCGTTCTTGGTGTAGAGAGCCTTGCGTGAACAGTTGACGTTCTTCTTGCTTACTTGTGGCTACCTGTATGATTGGGGGTCAAAGGTTACAATAGGTTATGACGTAGCTATCACGCCTAAGAACCTAAGCAGACGACGGAAGTCGATAGGTTATGACGTAGCTATCACGTCAAAGAAACTAAGCAGACGACGGAAGTCGATAGGTTATGACGTAGCTATCATGTCAAAGAAACTAAGCAGACGACGGAAGTCGATAGGTTATGACGTAGCTATCACGTCAAAGAACCTAAGCAGACGACGGAAGTCGATAGGTTATGACGTAGCTATCACGTCAAAGAAACTAAGCAGACGACGGAAGTCGATAGGTTATGACGTAGCTATCATGTCAAAGAAACTAAGCAGACGACGGAAGTCGATAGGTTATGACGTAGCTATCACGTCAAAGAAACTAAGCAGACGACGGATGTAAGCGTAACTAATTCCTCTTAATCTTAGAAAATACGCGACAAATGCTGAAATGAAATAAGATCTAAGCCTTGCCCGATGCACCATGAATAAGTAACAAAAATGCCAATCTAACCATGCCACAACAATTTCAAAACCCAATAGAATGAAAAACATTTTGTTCAGCTTACCTTCTCAGCTGTGTATTCATCTGTGGACATCTTGACCGCCGTATGAGCAGCTTTCCTATTTTGTTGCGCAATTCCTTCCGAATTGACCAATCTCTTTTGTTCTTGCAGCGTCGAACTTAGCTTCTCGGCTGAAAATCCATCGCTATCTAATCGGGCCTTGGTAGCTGAGTTTGCGCGTTTTTCTTCGTAGCTGACGTCACCAGCTTGAACGCGTTTTAATTCCTTATTGGTTGAGGCCGACTTTTCGGCAGTGTAATCGTTCGTTTGGACTTTGCAATGACTGGAAGATGCCACGCGTTTCTGTTCGAATCGCAGCTCCTGAGGCGAATTTGGACCACCGCCACCACCTTCTTTCGGAGACATGGGAGTGCTAATAATCGGAGAACTACTTCCGCCATTTTGGTGGGAAGGCGAATCCTCTTCCGCTAGTACTTCCTCCATGGAGAAGCCACGATTATGACTTAACATTTTCATGCGGTCTGTACTGGAACTAGTTAGACTCATACTGCGACTGTAGTTACGGTTTTCAGCGGCTTTTAACTCTTCTCTACTCGAAGCCAAACTGCTGATCATTTGTGACTTCTTGCTCAACAAACTACTGGACTCCCTGGAAGCGGAACTCTTGACCATTTGCGAGGCGGAACTACTAAAAGCCGACGAAGACGAGCTGCTAACGGAGGCTAAGGAGCTGCTATTGACTTTGCTTTGGAGTAAAGACGAAGATTTCTTGTTCAAATTTGATTCTAGGATGGAAGCCGATGTTGGAGGTGAATGGTCACCGTTGGTCTGACGATGAGGTAAGGGAGGTGGCGAACTCGAATGAGATTTCGTACCCATGGTCGGACTGCTTTTGAAATCTTGAGGAAATTCAGAAGACATCTGTTACGAAGAAAAATCAAGGACAAAAAACATTTAGACCAGTTGAAAAAAAAAATCAAAAAAAAAAGTTAAAAAATAAATACAGAATTTAATGACAGTACCCCCTTCTGAATATATATTTTTTATAATATTAATTACAACTTTTCTTATTTTAATTACCATTACCCCAAAGAACCCCCTCGTTAATCTGTTCCTCAAGGATTTTTGAACAATCTGACAATCGTAGTAATTATAGCGTATCTCAACAACTTCTAAAAACTTCATAAAGGTTGAGATTCAATTAACAAAGAAAAGGTCTTTAAAGCATAACTGAAAATATTGTATTTTTGACAGTAAGTTTTACTGGAACCAATAAAGATTTTAACTGAGCCTTATTAAATAAATAAATAAATAAATAAATATAAACTTGGCGAGATAACCGATTATTTAACAAAATGAAACCGATATCAACCGATAATTAACCGATGTTTCACCGATATATCGATAAAATAACCTCGAAGTACCACATTGGTCACCGACACCGATACCGTATCGGTTTGCGCCCATCACTGATTCCCGGAAAATATTGCTTCCCAACTCGAGTAGAACACTTTTAATTAACTGTACCTCGACCTTTAAAACTCTAAAAACATGCCGTGACCTTCTAAAGAAAGTGTTAATTTGTATTTAGCTTACCACCAAAAAAATAATAAAAAAAACATTTTTTTAACGACCAAGGTTAAAAGCATCTACAAAAACCATCAACCCTACCATTAACACTAACAACACAAAAACGCAGTAGTTCAGTATTTTAAAACGTTCAAATAAATAATTAAATTTCTTTAAAACCAACCATAATTAAATCAAAATCAAAATAAATAAATAATATTAATTTCTTACTGTGATATGACCATTGGTAGTACTCCTGCCCAACATATCACTGGACAACAATTCACGATTACGCCACATAAGGGCGCTACGAGCTTTGCGGTCATTACTGGACACCAATATATCGTGCATTATAATTATAATTAAAGCTAATCGCAATTACTATCTCAATTAACGGCAGAGAGATCTATCTACTTTTCGTTTTAACTGAACGAGGTTTTCTTGAGATTTAACAGACGAATTGTTTTGAAGCCGAGTTTTATATTTTAAAATTTATTGTTTTTCTTTTGATAGCGATGTTTTGATACGGGTTTTAAAAACCCCTTATTTTAACGAGAATATTCTCCCCTAAAAACAATTTAAGAAAAATATATAAAACGGGAAAAACCACCATAAGTTTTTATAAAGAAAAAAATGTGTTTTGTTCCTAAAATTAGAAGAACTTTCTAGATAATTTTGATAAAATATTCGTGCTAGTCTAGGCCTAAATTTTCACTAGAATTATTTTTTCGGAATTTAAGTTTTATAAATACAATTCATTTGAAAGTGTTTTGAACTTCCCCAAAACGAAAATAATAATAACGAAAAATCCCCACTATCAAATCAATTATTTGGTATAGTGTTTACTAGATGTTCTTTCATATAATAAGTGGTTCTTTTATATTTATTGGAGTAGTAAATAAAAGTGCCTTAGTAAAGGGTTTAATTTAAATAAAGCTTTGTTTCCTATTATTTTACTCCATTGTTGATTAAAAAAATTTAATATAATAGGGGGTATTAATTAATAATCACTAATATTAATTGGTTGCAGATTTAAAATACCTAAATTAAAATTAATTACTCTATAGTTTAGATTTAAATTAAATTAGTGAACTAAATCATAATCAGTTAAATTTTAATTGAAGATTTTAATTACCAAAATTAAACTTAATCTATAATTTAGAAATAAATTCAATTAGTAAACAACACCGTAAACAATCACAACACGCACGTCACTATCACTATCACTTTCACTTCTATGCACTAATTCAAGTAATTCCCAAAAACACACGTTAAATTACTTTCAAACACGCTCCAGACAATTTCAAATCAAATAGATCGCGAATGCCTATCGAGTACTTGAGCTGAGCAAATTATCCTTAGCAAAACGCGATACACCGTCTGGAAGGAAGGAAGGCTTATACAAAAACACGACCGACCCGAGCAAAGTCTAGCGACCAACTGAAGTTATGCTGCCTGGAGAATATTCTCAAGACTCCCCCAACAAGTTTATATGATCATCGACACTTAACTCTTTTTTTCATTTTTTAAATTCAACAAAAACAACCACCAAACCCTCCCTCTAGAAAAGAAGAACGTTTAAAAATTTATTACTAGGTTTAAATTACCTAAGAAAAAGAAAAAAGGATAGGACACTTTCCAAATTTGAAAGAAATAAAATTCCATTTGTTAAAGCCATTAGGGACCGTTTTATCAGATACAAATAGAATTAACAGAAAGTAAGGAGCCTCTGAGATAAGGACGAAAAACTATTTACTGCCCCTCGTGGTATACTAGGGGAATTAAAAACTCGCAGTTAGAAGATATGTTCCTTCCATAAGTTTGTTTTATTAATATCTGGTCATGAAAAACTGAAAGGCTTGAAATTTTGCAGTGAATGAGTGAGTGAGGTCATAGATTCGAGGAGGTAAAGCGAGGGAGGGGCCTGGTGAGTGAGGCGCTGCTGTCAAAGGGGGCTTAGTAATGCAGACTAAAATAGGAGTGCCTAGATGGAATAGGTCCTAGCTGCAAAATTAATTAACCACCACCGAGTGTACTTAGGACTTCAATTGACTCGCTCCCCCTCGTTCTCCTTCTCGAACTAGTTATCTCGAGCTGCTGTAAGTCTCTTAGTAGCATTACGAATAGTATAGGTAGTGCATTTCATACTTATGGAAAATACCTTATTCACATCCCCAGTGTCTAACTCACTTCCTTTTATTCCCTATTTACATTTGATATAACAAATAAAGAAAAATCGTTTGTCCGACCGCTTATAAGGCCGATACGTGGGATGTTACTGTAACGGCGCCACAAACATAATTAAGGGCTTAAGTGCCGTATCTCTTCTATTGCAGACTTACAACAGTTACTGCATTTTAGCAATAAACTACGATTAATGAAAAAAAAATGAAGAAAAAAATGTCACACCTCCGCCGTAGGGAATATAAAAGGTTGAAAACCGACTATACCTTCTACAGTCCGTGTCAAAGTTAAACATTAAATACTGGGTATTAGACGAAATACACCAAGACAAGTTTGGCTATATTGAATTTTTAAAATGGGATAAGTTTCCTTAACAAGTACGCGTCATGAGAAAATATTTCAAGTGTTAGTAAGCAGGAAGTTCATAAGTTAGTGTTAATACAACTTAAATAAAAATAAGAATAAAATAAACAATACCATTGTTTTAAACTAAATAATTTGGCTTCAAACTTCACGAACATTTCTATATAATAATATAATTTAATATTCAGGGTGTTGTTAAAAAAAGGGTTTAATTAAATTATAGTTTGCAGTATAAGTACAATATCATGCAGTGGGATGTATCCAGGGATGGTAAGTTCTATGGGAAATCAATCAATCTCTAGTCCGAAAATGCATTCAATACATCTATACTTCTATGACCACACCGATTTTGTTTGACCCCCCCCCCCCAAGGAACATGTACTGAACACCCTCTAACACAAGTTGAAGTTATGAACATTAATTGGACACAGTGTTTTACGGATGACCCCCTTAATTAAATTTAACGTAAAACCAATTAATGAAATACGATGATTACTAATTTAATTAATTAATTAATTAATTAATTAAGAAGTCATCCCTAAAACACTCCTGTAATTAATTTATGTTCATCATAACTTTAATTTGTTTATAAATTACCCATAAACATAAATACATATTTTTTTTAATTAAAAGATGATAAAGACAAACTAATTTTTATCATTAATAAAATAATTAATTACATAATAACTTACATTGATATTTGAAGAGCGTACACCCATTAAACTTTAATTATAAGGTGTGGTCACTTTATGGTCAATCCAAAGGGGTGAAAATTGACAATAAGATTTATTACTCTAAAAAAGCTATCTAGAAAATTCACACCCAAAGCGTGTCCAGCAATTTTATAAAGGGAATAAAAGTGTTATCCTAAGCCTTGGCCTAGCTGCTTTTCTACAACGTCACTATAGCAACAACCCCAACAATTAACTTCATTCCATTTGTTCTTCATGTCCACTACATATCCTTACTATATAAGAAAAAGTTTGGTGGTAGTAGCGGTTTTTACAAAGTACTGGTAACCCACATAATAAGAAAAAAATAATAAACTATAGCCGTTTCACCTGCCCATTGCACGAATTTAGCTTCTATTTTTTTTAATGAAATAAAGCGTGTGTTGCTAAGGGTAACCGCCTGGCCACCAATAGCATGAATCGTTAAGCCTTGGTTAATCTACAGTAAGCCTTGGTGCTTGACCTTCGACAATAAAATTAAGATCTTCTCTATTATAAGGATGAAAGCTTCTGTACTCAAAGGTGAAGAATTAACCCCCCTTAAATAAATAATCTTTTATTACAATATAATGATTAGTACATTTAATTAGTCGTGATTAAAAACTATCAAGGACTACTGTGTCGCCATCCGCCCTTGCATTAGTGGCGTCTGCTAGCCAGAACCACTTACCTTACCCCTAACCTCTCTCAGCCTGTAAGATTTCAACCAATCCCGTAATGGTAAGAGGTTCTGGCTAGCAGACGCCACTAAACTAATTGCGGGGGAATGGCGAAACAGTAGTCCTTGATAGTTTTTAATCACGACTAATTAAATGTACTAATTATCATATTGTAATAAGAGATAATTCATTTTATTGATTTATTTTAATATTTAATTCCTTTTATATTTAGAAAAAGCAGCCGTTCTTTTAATTAAGGTAAAATGTTATCAAGAAGTGATAAGTATTCGTGACGCGCCAAAGTCCTGCAGTCCCCCCCTTTCAAAATACAAAAGGTAGCAGGCCCCGGGCTATTTCGCCTCCTCTCCTCAGTCGGAAAATATGACTGTAATTTTCGTTACTTTCGTACTCATTCGCGTCGCGCTGACGTGCACGAGTTTTCAAGAACCAATGAGATGCTGCTTGTTGTAGTTTAGAGGCGGCGGGGATTAACTCCGGACACGTCTACGTTTGGAGTGGAGATAAAGCTAGAAAGGTGGCGAATTTATACCTTCTCCCTAATAAACTAGATATCACTTCTTGATGTTACGTTACCTGCACTTTCTCTTAAACGAAGAAGACAGGTATCGTAGTAGTTTCAAATATGGGTCATGATTAAGGCCCATTTACACTAGACTAAAATCTTACGTTCACGTCGGCGAAGTCGCTTTGTTCGCTTCATTAGACTGTTCACACTTGTCAACGACTACGTAAAATATTCGCGGGTTTAAGGCTGAAAAAATTCAATTTAAAATCCTAAAAAATAGCCGAATCGCATTCCAATAAGGACAAGGTCCAAACTGAGTAGAGCCCTAGAGCACGTCTGCCGTCTGCTAAAGAAAAGGCGCTAAAAAGAGGTGCTGCCATCTCGACACTGACCGACGAAATTGAATTTTTTCAACCTTAAACCCGCGAATATTTTAAGTAGTCGTTGACAAGTGTGAACAGTCTAATGAAGCGAACAAAGCGACTTCGCCGACGAGAACGTAAGATTTTAGTCTAGTGTAAATGGGCCTTTACAGTGAAGTTTGCCAACAAAAAATAAACCCTTCTAACCCTGGCAATGAAATCAAACTGTCACTAATTCGAAAAAGCTAGGACTTCAGCTGTGCTGTGTATGCACGAGAGAGAGAAGAAAAGTTGGTTGTCGGTTGTCGAATTTGAGAATCACGAATAATTTGATCCGGTCCCAAAAATACATCTCAGCGTTCCTGACCTAATTTCACTTTCTAGTTGACGTGTGTTCCACAACATGAGACGCAAGTACACACACAGACGTCAAAGACCAACACGCGTAAAGACTCTTACATTTAATCTCAAAGCGAGAGCACACAATTCTGGGTTACACGCTTAAACTAGTCACGGTCATGTCAAACTTAATACCTTTTATTATTTTCACGACCTTCTAAATAAATAAATAAATCAAAACAAATAATCACGATTTAAGCTTCATGATTAAATACCTATTGTTTAGAGAATGTTTGCAAGGAATTCCGAATTTCAAAGTGAACAGACAAAAGGTACATATCACTACCAATTAAGTTGTGACTTCTTCATGCCTAACTGCCTTAGTATCCCTTCAAAGGACAATTAGATTAAGTACTTTCAAAAGTCTGTGTATGTTTTGAGCACCTTGTTTTTTTCTTAAAATGGAATTAACATTGATAGGGCAACAAATGACTAAAAGTAGAATTTACAAACAAGGACTACTTTGGTTTGGTAAGCATGACTGGTAACTTTGAAGCCATCCCTATCTAATTAACGTCTTTGTTAATTTAATTAACATACAGTCCAATCAATGTTCAGTAGAGTCTTAAACCTATAGATAAAAGCAGACGACACTACGCCACGCCCCCTTTTTTTCATAAAAGGTTATTACAAACAAGGACTACTTTGGTTTGATTAGCAGGACTGGTAACTTTGAAGCCATACCTATCTAATTAACGTCTTTGTTAATTTAATTAACATACAGTCCATCAATGTTCAGTACAGTCTTAAACCTAGATTAAAGCAGATGACACTACGCCACGCCCCTTTTTTCATAAAGGCTATATTATAGTCAGTCCATGTTTTAGGGACCCAAGTCCCAAATAATAACTTAAATATTAAATTTTTTTGTATTCTAGAGAGATTTGTATGCATGGTGTCGATGGTGTTAAGTTAGCAATGTTGAAATCGGATGTGTGTGTCTGGTTTGGCTTCACGCCTAAGTAATCCAGCAAGTTCAGTTTATTTGCTATTTCCGTGCCGGCATATAAATTAAAATTAAATTCGGTCTGGTGTAGTTTAAAACATTTTTTCTTTCTTTTACTTCAATAAAAAAAATTATAAAAAAAATACCCCGGCCTAAATGAAAAGGACCTTGAAAATCGGTTAAGTTATTCCTTATCGTGTCTAGCTTCCACCAGGAATAAATACAGCTACTAGGAATCATTGCGTACAGCAACTTAATTTACACTCGTAATGCTACTGAGAGACTTACAGTTCTCGAGACAACTAGTTCGAGAAGGAGAACGACGGAAGCGAGTATTCAATTGAAGTCCTAAGTACACTCGGTGCACGTGGTTAATTAATTTTGCAGCTAGGACCTATTCCATCTAGGCACTCCTATTTAGTCTGCATTACTAAGCCCCCTTTGACAGCAGCGCCTCACTCACTCACTGCAGGCCTCCCTCGCTTTACCTCCTCGAATCTATGACCTACCTCACTCACTCACTCACTCACTTCAAATTCATTACAAGCCTTTCAGATTCTAAGTTACCAGAGATTAATTAAACTTATGGAAGGAACATATCACTTATAAACTTATGATAAAGTACCTAAGCTACAATTCGTCCGTGAACACACTTCAATATATTTACTTCAAGTTAGAAACTAATTCGTTAAATTCATGTTCGTGATTTTGTTAGTTTAGTCGGGAGATTAAAACGTGCAAAATTTCCAATATCTCAAAACGTGTGTAGAGTTTACTTATCCAATTAACTGGTATCGTATCGCTTTCTATTTTTAATTAGCGGTGTAATTGAAAACCGTTCGTTTTATCGTTTTGAAAAAAGGACCGGCCCGTTTTATCAAAATGTAAACTATTCAATAAGTTATCTAAATTATTTGTTTGCCAAAGTCAAATTAAATTTTCTACAAACTTATACAAAGGTTAAGGGTAATTATAGTTTGTTGAAGTACAATCATGCAGTGGGATGCATCTAGGGATGGTAAGTTCTATGGGAAATAAATCAATCAATCAATCTCGAGTCTGAAAATGTATGTAACATCTATACTTCTATGACCACACCGATTTTGTTTGACCCCCATAAGGGATGCATGTACTGTACACCCCCCTAACACAAGTTAAAGTTATGAACATTGATTGGAAACAGTGTTTTACGGATGACCCCCTTACTTAAATTTAAATAAATAATTAAATTAATTTAATTGTTAATTTAATTAATGCCTAAAATTAATTAAAAAAAAAATACCTTTAAATCCATAATAACAATTGGCAATCAATCTTACCTTTAAAATTATCCAATTAACATTAGCACTTAACAACAAATTCCAGAATTCTTTGGAAGACAAAATCACTTAATTGTAACCTCAAAAGATATTATTAAAAAGTTCAAACTCAATTAGCTTTATCATAAATTAAAAATAATGAATTCACAAACTGCATTAATATAAATTAATTCACAAATTAATGCACATTCGCGGTTAATTCTTGAAATTCACCAGGACGTATATTTGTATTTTAAGCTACTATATATTGTCTTAAAAGACAGAGACATTTGCCGAGTACCATCTGGCTTGTCGAATCGCGAAGTTAAAACTGAACGAACAATTTTCAAAACGTTAAAACTTAAGTTTGGCAAATGGCTAAAATATACAGACATCTCTTTCTGGTTTGTATTTGGGAAAAAAAGTGTGGGCCTCTAGCCAGCCTTCAGGTCGACTTTCTTAAAATTTTCTTTTTTGGGGGCTCTCTTTTAAAAAACACAATATTTTGTGTAGTAATATGGTTTGAATTTGTGTGGAAAAAAGGGTTGATGTGGGTTGTATTTGTAGACTATAGAATATGCTAGAATATCTTCTCTCTCTACCTTCAATGAATTTTCTTGGTTTTGGTTTTTTTCTTGAATATTTTAAAGATTGGAATGAAACAGCTGTTCACGATTGGGGCATGACGTATTTGTTAAAACAGAGCAATTGTTTTATATTTTTTTTAATTTCAAGGTATTAGTGAAGGATGAACTACATGAATTCATGCTAATTTATAGAATATACTACATAAATTCATGCTAAATTAATTATAGAATATACTACATAAATTCATGCTAAATTGATTATAGAATATACTACATAAATTCATGCTAAATTGATTATAGAATATACTACATAAATTCATGCTAAATTGATTATAGAATATACTACATAAATTCATGCTAAATTGATTATAGAATATACTACATAAATTCATGCTAAATTGATTATAGAATAAACTACATAAATTCATGCTAAATTGATTATAGAATAAACTACATAAATTCATGCTAAATTGATTATAGAATAAACTACATAAATTCATGCTAAATTGATTATAGAATAAACTACATAAATTCATGCTAAATTAACTATAGAATAAACTACATAAATTCATGCTAAATTAACTATAGAATAAACTACATAAATTCATGTTAAAATACAGAATAAACAGCAAAAAAATCACACGGTATTATAGGATATCATGAAGTTCAAAATCATCTATTCGACTTTAAAAATTCATGTCTAAATAAGGAATAAACCATATTCATTCACAAGAGGCAAAAATCGTAGTAGTTTTTTTTTTTAATTTAACTTATTAAATACCCTCTCTCTTTCTGAGCTAGTTTCAGTATTTGGAAAACTAGTTTTATTGAAGAACACTTAAATTTCTATTGGCTGTTTAAAAAGGGGAGTGTATTATTTTAAAAACATTTCAATTAATTTTTATAAATTATAGTTTTTTTTTTATTTTTCATTTTATCCCAAAACATCCCACTTAATTCTGAGGTTGTAATTTTGTTCAAAGTCGAATCCAAAGCTAAAAGTCCTCAACCCACCTTCGATTGAATTACGTAACCAATGACGTTTAAACGAAATGATAAATGTTTCTTACTAGAACATTCCACGATGACATATTTTAAAAATTACATCATTCATTCAAGAAAAATTCTCGATGCCGAGTGAGTGGTGGTGACTAAAGCGCTACAGAGCTTTCTCTAGCCTAAAATGGAATAATACTAGATCTAGTACTTCGTACATTAATCATGAATTTATTACACTATATTCTGTAATAGCATGAATTATTTTATAAAATGGTCCAAATAGCATGAATTACTGTATAAGGAAATCTATGATTGCTTACACAATTCAATAACCAACATGAACTTTTTAAATTTATTCCAAAAATCCCCATGAATTTTTTTTTAAATTTATTCCAAAAATCCCCATGAAGTTTTTTTTAAAATTTATTCCAAAAATCCCCATGAATTTTTTTAAATTTATTCCAAAAATCCCCATGAATTTTTTTAAATTTATTCCAAAAATCCCCATGAATTTTTTTAAATTTATTTCAAAAATCCCACGAATTTTTTTAAAATTCATTCCAAAAATCCCATGAATTTTTTTAAAATTCATTCCAAAAATCCCATGAATTTTTTTAAAATTTATTCCAAAAATCTCATGAATTTTTTTAAAATTTATTTCAAAAATCCCATGAATTTTTTAAAATTTATTCCAAAAATCCTATGAATTTTTTTAAATTTATTCCAAAAATCCCCAGGAATTTAACAAAATTTATTCCAAAAATCCCCAGGAATTTTTAAAAAATTTATTGCAAAAATCCCCAGGAATTTTTAAGAAATTTATTGCAAAAATCCCCAGGAATTTTTAAAAAATTTATTGCAAAAATCCCCAGGAATTTTTAAAAAATTTATTGCAAAAATCCCCAGGAATTTTTTTAATTTATTCCAAAAATGCCATGAATTTTTAAATTTATTCCAAAAAAAAAACCCATGAATTTGAAAATTTATTCCGAAAAACCCATGAATTTGAAAATTTATTCCGAAAAACCCATAAATTGTACACCCTATGCTGTAACCACACAAATTATATTCAATTCACCATAAATTAAAACCATCCCAAACATTAAAATAATGAATAATAAAACCAACCCCCCAAATTAAATTAAACTAAACCAGTTAAAAAGAAACACGGGAAGATCCGGGGTAATTAATACACGGCGTCAATTACCAATTAAAAATCACTTAAGCCTGCCCTTAAGACCCTACACTTAACAAACCTTAATTATAATTACAATTAAAACTAATTGAGAAATAGAAGAAGTCGTCACAGCAGTCCGTATATCCGTTATATTAATAAACAGTCTAGCCTTAAGTCTATTTAGACTAATAGACCATTTCATAAATTACATGTAGCGAAACCAAATATATTGGATATTATAGTCTGACCTTTCATGAAATTATAGCATAATAATAATATAGTATACTAGCTGTTACCCGCGGCGTCGCTCGCGTGTAATAAGAACTTCCATCAAAATGATACAAAGAATGGGTAGATTTTACTGATGACTAATATTTTTGTAGCACCCTAGGAGCGAACGCACTCGGCGTTGCCCGTCAGCCCGTCGGGATGCATTTTTTATTACTTTTCACACTTACATTATTCCATAAAGAAGGGTTTTCAAATTTCTGGCCGCCATTTAAAAAGATGGCAACAAATCGAACCCAAAAGACCATTCAGTCCGTCTATAGGTTAAAGGAAACCCGTGTACTAAATATCTGTGAAATCGGTTGAAACGCGCGGACTTTGTTGCATAGAGAAGAGTTTTTACATTTCTGGGCGCCATTTTTTAAGATGGCGGCGGATTGGAAAAATCTTTCTTAGTACGCGCCTACTACTTATGAGTAACGTTCCTGCAAATTTTCAGCCTTCTAGGGCAAGCGGTTTGGGCTGGGCGTTGATTATCAGTCAGTCTGTCAGTCAGTCAGTCAGTCAGGACTTTGATTTATATAGATATAGATATAGATATATACATAGGATTTTATAGAAATTATACTTCTCTGTATGCAATTAATGTATGGGTCTATTACTTAAGAAAATTCAAAAATCATTTCCTGTGTGATGACGGCGAGTAGTAGAGAGAGCGTTACACCTCAAGCCGTTAATGTAAGTGGTATATGGGCGAGATATTCTAAAAATAAGAACACTATTATGACACTGTTTGGAATAATTCCAAGGTATTTTCTGTGTCAATTTCAGTCTACACTAACTATATAAGATGTAGGTACACGTGTTCTTTCTGAGTCACGACATTTCGAAATAATGTACACACTGTGATGATACTTTTGTTCAAGAAAACGTTGACTAATTTAATAACATAAGTTCATATGTTCGCCATAAGTTCGTAATTTAAAAGAGTTCATACAACTTTTGGAAACCAAATTTCCCCGAGAATTCCAGGTTTTTCCCCATATACTTCCCTGAATTTTCCAGGTTCTTCCCGTATATGGAGTATCCTATGGAGCAAATGTTAACGAAGGAGGGAGAGGGGATTCAAATATGACTATTACATAAACAAAGGACATCCTCGTATCTCTAATATAACCAGAGTTATGAGCCTCCAAAGTATAGTGTAATGTTAATCCTATGGAGGGTATGTTTATGAACATTTTGCTTAATTACTCGGCACCCTATTTGACGCAAATTTCCCTGATTTCCCTGAATTTTACTAAAAATTCGAAATTTCCCTGAATTTTCCCTGAGGTTTCTGTCAACAATTTATTTCCCTGAATTTTCCTAAAAAATCTAAATTTCCCTGAGGTTTCTGTCAACAATTTATTTCCCTGAATTTTCCTAAAAAATCTAAATTTCCCTGAGGTTTCTGTCAACAATTTATTTCCCTGAATTTTCCTAAAAAATCTAAATTTCCCTGAGGTTTCTGTCAACAATTTATTTCCCTGAATTTTCCTAAAAAATCTAAATTTCCCTGAGGTTTCTGTCAACAATTTATTTCCCTGAATTTTCCTAAAAAATCTAAATTTCCCTGAGGTTTCTGTCAACAATTTATTTCCCTGAATTTTCCTAAAAAATCTAAATTTCCCTGAGGTTTCTGTCAACAATTTATTTCCCTGAATTTTCCTAAAAAATCTAAATTTCCCTGAGGTTTCTGTCAACAATTTATTTCCCTGAATTTTCCTAAAAAATCTAAATTTCCCTGAGGTTTCTGTCAACAATTTATTTCCCTGAATTTTCCTAAAAAATCTAAATTTCCCTGAGGTTTCTGTCAACAATTTATTTCCCTGAATTTTCCTAAAAAATCTAAATTTCCCTGAGGTTTCTGTCAACAATTTATTTCCCTGAATTTTCCTAAAAAATCTAAATTTCCCTGAGGTTTCTGTCAACTATTTATTTCCCTGATTTTTCCAGGTTTTCCCGGTTTTCCAGGTTTGTATGAACCCAGGTATAAAATATTACGGTTAAGATTTAAAATCCCCAATTTTGTTTTTCAAAAATATTGGAAATAAATTTTGAAATCGGTATTTTTCCATAAAAAAAAAACATATTATTGGTAATAAACTTTGAAATCACAAATTTTCCATAAACAATAAACAATATTGCCACTTAACTTTGAAATGACTAATTTGGTTCAAAACAAAAAAATTGGCATTTAATTTTGAAACTACTATGCCTAATTTTCTATAAAAAAATATTGTGAGTCTAATTTTTGAAAATCCTTAATTTTCTTGCGAAATACGGGCACTTTGTACAATTTGTAACAATGCAAAGTTATGTTGATACAGATCCACTTGATTACGAAAGAGATAACTTAGAAAGGGAGGTGCATTTTGCCTTCTCCCCGTTACTATGGCGACAACATAAACAATCTAAAAGCCAAAGGCTAAATATCGTAAGCTAGATACTTGAAACTTGAAAAAAAAAGTACAGTGGGTCAAGGCTTCATCGCCCTTTATATGGCTTTGATTTAAATACTCATAAAAAAACTGTCTATGGCAATGGCGGCAAATACAACGTGAGCTAGCATATAAATAATAAATTTAATATTATTTGATAGTTTTCTACAATTATTCGTATGCCAATTTGCTTCGTGAATATTTTAATCTCACTAAAGGATTCTTCTTCTGAGTTGATAGTGCATGTCACGTGAAATCTCGTGAATTTTACTAAAGACTCGTGAAAATTTAGCAAATTCTCGTGAAAATTAGTAAAATCTCTTGAAAATGACTAAATTATCGCGAAAATTACAAAAAACCTAGTTAAATATCTTGAAAATGACTAAAATATCACGAAAATTACTAAAACCTAGTAAAATCTCTTGACAATGACTAAAATATCGAGAAAATTACAAAAACCTAGTAAAATCTCTTGACAATGACTAAAATATAGCGAAAATGACTAAAACCTAGTAAAATCTCGTGAAAATTACTAAAACCTAGTAAAATTTCGCGGAAATGACTAAAACGTCGTGAAAATCACTAAACACCTCGGGAAAAATCACCCAAACCTCGTGAAAACTACTAAAAACCTCGTGAAAATTACTAAAACCTTGTGACATCAAAACACCAAAGACAATTACCAATCCACAACAACTACACACAACTCATACATGCAATGTTAATTTCTTACAGATAAATCATGTTCATCTTCTAGCACCGAAGACTTTCTGGATTTACTATTATTACACGGCGTACAAAACCTAAAGCAGAGAAAACGCATCGGTCTACTTCTAAGACAATACATAACATTACATTAAAACTAATCTAACCCTAGTTATACAAATAACTAACTAAATAAAGAAATAAACGATTACACGTCACTATCTCATGATCACTTTTAATCAAGGTTCAACTAAGGGACACCGCATTAAAGAGAGACCTCAATAGCATGGGTGACCGCTTTCAAATGTACATCTGACGGACAGAGAAGCCAACTACACTATATAAACCCAGGAAGGGGGGGGGGCTTGACTTTGGTGGGGAACCACCCCCCAAAATTATTGATTTTACAAAATATAGACGCTCTAGCTGTTTAAGGCAAGCTAGTGTCATATACGGAACTCGAGCAGAATGCACGCGATAATAGCGTGTGCAGCTTTTGTTAACAGAATAAGGAGAAATATGACATGAAATTCGGCTTAAATTCATGATTAAACTTTAGCAGAAATTAACGGTAAATTATTACCAGTATTTACTACAAAGAAATTCATATTAAAATGGAAAAGGTCATGATTTGAAATAATAAATATCCAATTCTTAACCTTTAACCTTTACAATTAGATTTTTCCTAACTACTCTAAGCATGATTAAACTTTAGCAGATATTAACGGTAAATTATTACCAGTATTTACTACACGGAAATTGATATTAAAAAGGTCATAATTTGGAAATAATAAATAAGCAATTCTTAACCTTTAACCTTTACAATTAGATTTTCCCTAACTACTCTAAGCATGAAATATGGCTTAAATTCATGATTAAACTTTAGCAGAAATTAACGGTAAATTATTACCAGTATTTACTACATAGAAATTGATATTAAAATGAAAAAAGGTCATAATTTGAAGTCATAAATATCCAATACTTAACCTTTGACCTTTACAATTAGATTTTCCCTAGCTACTTATTTAATTTTCCCTGAGTGACCCTAAAGGTCAACCAAAATTAAATCAGTCTGAATTGTCAATGTTAACTATAAAGTATATTATAAATAATAACAGGGGTCAGTTTTCCCAGGGCCCGTACTTTCCAAGGGGCCCGGGGTCACCTGCAGTCCCGTCTTAATGGGGGCCCAAGCTCTCTCAACGCCACTGAACAATTTCTTTATAAAAATTACGTTTTAAAACACAAAGAATTTACTTAAAACCCAAGAAATTATCCCAGATAAATGAATCTAACCTTCAAAAACAAAATATGCCAACAAAATTGGCGCCTTTTTTCACGCAACCAAGGCTTAACAAAATCCCTAAAATTCCTAAGCCTAATCACACCAAAACAAAACCCCAACCAAAGACTTAAAAATAAATAAATAAATAAATAAATAAATAAATAAATAAATAAATAGATACATAAATAAATACGTGCCTTTTTCTTATTAGAAGCAGATCCTTGCTTATGATCCTTTCCTTTCAAAACACCCATTAAAGCAGCCTTCATCGTTAAGCCTAATTCTGTCTCTAACCCTAACACACACAGAAACCGTAGAACTAACTACAGTCACTTCTTAATCTTAACTACAGCAGATTCAGTAAAATAAAATTCCTTCACGTTTTCGTCTGACGCTTGTGACTTCGAACTCTGGTTTGTAATTTTTAAAAGCGAAAGCGAGTTTCTTTCAAGGTGTTTATGGATGATGATTACGCTTTGAATCTTAGCGGTGAAGTCACTAGAAATAAACTGTTACTAAACTAAAAACACCAAGAAGACACTGACGGTATAGAATCTTGGAGAAAGGGGTTTGGCATTAATTTAACATCCCCCTCAATAGCTGGAAAAGATGTACAGTACGGGATTTAGTTTGTGAATAGATCTTCTTGGCAAAGAAACTTTATTAAAGTTAAGAAAGACAAGTAAGTAAGTCAGTCTGAGACTCTGTCAGTCCTATAGTTGGTTCGTTGCTTGGGTTTTAATTTTAAACTTTTTTTTGCTTTGCTTTGCGACAGAACTTGGTTAAGGTTTTTGGCACCGATTAAATACGGATTTTGCTTTTTCTAGTCTTTTTTACCAAAGAGATACTAAAAGGCAATTAATTATCTGATTGATAATTGTAGACGCGTGTATTTAGTATATCGTTTGATAGAGATTAATTAGGGTTATCAAATGTCTAAAGCGTTATAAGAAATCTTTTAATATTTCCATGTTATATAGCGTCATGAATATGTATAAATACTAACGGATTATGGATTCCTAACTAGGCCACCAAATAAGTGACAAACTCGTGGATGTGAGATAGCTAGGTCACGTGGTGATTGGGGAAAGGAACTATAGCTCTCCGGAGAGTCCGTCCTGAATGGGGACTGGAGAGTTTGAAATTTCGCACATGCGCATAGAGAAATAATACGAATTTCCCTTCAGTCACAAGCTTGGGGGGTCGGAAGTCATCTTTTTCCCCCCCTCTCTGGTGAAATGACGCCTAAGCGAAATGCCTTTGTGGAAGGTTAGAGATGGCAATCCGTTATATCTTAGTATTTATACATATCCATGATATAACGTTGCTTTTTAAGTCGGTATTGAACTTAAGTCCAGACTTCAGAGAGGGAGAGTTTGTATTGGACCATTTAAGTACCTATTTAACCCTAAAAACGTGTACGTTTAGAGATGTTTTTTGGGGACAGGGTTAGAGCAAAGACTCTAGTATAACGAATTACCAAGAATATGACGTTAGTAAACTCATCATTACAAATGATGACTTTTTTCTTTTTAAGTAAATACAACGTTTTTAAAAATGTATCAACTGAATTTCACCATAAACCGGGTGAACTTTAACCTCAAATTAATTTATATCAAGATGTATTTGAGATAATCATAATATAAATAATTAAATAAATTAATTAAATTAATTAAAAAGGCGGCCATATTAACCAATAAGAAACAGCAAAACAACAAGTTATAACCTAAGCCTTGCTTCACCATAAACTGGATGAACTTTGACCTTAAATGAATATCAAGATAAAAACTACCATAATAAAAATTAAAAATAAGTTAATCACAAGTCGCGATAAATTAATTTATAAGATAAAAAACCCTAATTAATAAATTACCTAAACCAAATTAATTTATAAAAACTTAAGTTCATAATCTTCGTGAGATCCGGCATCACCTGCACCGAGTCCCATCTCCGAGGGGTAACTAACTAACTAACTAAATAGTCAACCCTATAAAATACTAAACTAAAAGATACCTAAACGGATTCTACCACGAGTGACGTGACGTACCCCTTAGATCGCATATATGGAATTGGAAGCAGCTGTTAAAGAGCTCGTTTAAAACACTACTATACACTAAAAAGCATCGCGTATAACACGTGACTCTCGTGAGTCATCATAATATAGTGGTTTTTACAAAAATTCCACACGTTTTTGTCGAGACAGGAATGCGAGTCAAGTTGGTTATCCTTACTATATACTTCTAAACAACACCACATTCCAATGAATTAATAATTTCTCTTTTAATTTTAAAACCTTTGTACCTTAACCCTTCCAAGGCTTGTAATAGTACCCAACAATCGTAAATGCTTTGTAATTGTATAAAGACAGTTGTTTATAAAAATAATAAAATAAAAAATATCTTGGACAGGATGCCCATAACGTTCGTTATGTTAGTTTTCATTGTTTATATTCTTTCGACATTTCCTGCTTCAGATGCTTTTGTTGTGTTGTCATTAAAATGTTACCATATCTTTTTGTTTGACATCTAGTCTAGTCTAGCGCCTTTTTTAAAGAATTTATTATATATATTCACTATTAAATTTAATTAATAATTGGAGAGTTTAAGAACGCCTTACACTGACGTGTAGGGCTAACTTCAATTTAATTTGGTTAACTTTAAATATCACATTAAATTGTATACACATTAAACCAATTCTTTCTATGAGCAAAAGTGGGTGGTTGGCTTGAGCACCTTGTTTAGTCTTAAGACGGAATTAACATTAATAGGACAGTATATATGGCTATACAAACAAAAACTTAACAAGGACTACTTTGCTTTAGCAGGACTGGTAACGTTGAAGCCTCTGTCTTAATTATCATCTTTGTTATTTAACATACCAGTTCCATCTTAACCCTTAATATCAAGCATACGACACTGCAACCCTTATCAGGTTTTGAAAACGGTTAATCCGTATTTCATGACAATTTTAAAAATCCCTTGACAACCATTTCCATTTAAAATCCCTGACTTTCACAGGTACCCTACAGTGTCAACCATATTTTCTTTTAAACTAAAACCTGACCTTGAAAAAAGGCTCATTGTCTTAAACATAAATTAAGATTAAATTAATTCTCAGCATTAATCATAACGCAATGATAATAAGTGGGAGTCGCATTAATGTCTTTAAAGACGTATTAAAAATTAAATGTAAAAATATAAATTATACAGGGTGTTTTCCAAAAAGGGGAATTTTATGGAGGACCCCTTAATTAAATTAATTATTAATAATTATCTTTCATAGTTTCTTACGTTAAATTTAAGTAAGGGGGTCATCCCTAAACCACACACTGTTTACAATCAATGTTCATAACTTTAACTTGCGTTAGGGGGTATACAGTACATCCCTTATGGGGGTTAAACAAAAACCCAAGAGCTCATTTTGGAATAGACATAAACACCCTGTATGTTTTGTTGAATTTAAATTTTAAAATCATAGGCGTGGTTTTTTTTATTTAAATTACCATGATTTCTGTATTTATAATTTATAATTATTCTTCTAGTAAATCTTATATGACTTGACGTTAAAAGTTTAAGCGTTGCTAATTAACGTTTTTAAATGTAATTACGCCCACATTATAAGTGTAAATTAGCTACGCGGTGTTTTGGGAATACACAAACAACTTATATGTCCTATCGCTAAATAGGACACGAAATACAATTATTATATATATATTAGTATTAGTCTTAGTATTAATTGCGAAATAAGAATTGTTCATGATTAATGGCCGCTAATCTGAGTAGTATAACAATACAAAATACAGTCATGCTTGAGTACTTAAGAAATAAATTAACCATAGAAGTTCTCAGAAAAACCATACTCTTAACAATTCCCGGTCTTTTCCCCATAATTGGCGCGTAATCATAGACCTTATAAATGTTCCCAGGAATACATACAGCTACTAGGAATCATTGGGTAGCCAACCTTTTACACTCACGTACCTATAGGGCGGATTTTCTGGGAGGAGCTATAGACTAATATGACGAATTTTACCTTGCATCAAAACTTGCAGAGGTTAACGGTAATAGTTAGTATAGGGCGCTGTAGGCTAGCCACCACCCCTCTATGCATTGTAAAGGAACCCACCTGTAAACAAGTCACAGGCTTAGTGTGGAAATCTCTTCATAGAAAAATCTTGGATTATTATTATATTATAATTAATAATCTATCTCACAGCGCCTTGCACCTTTCGCGTGCGCCTAGGAACTGGCGTTGCTACCAAAAAATCACAGTTAGAAAGACGCTATCAGAATTGAGGGGTTATGGGGATAGAAAGTTCTCAAGCCCCTCCCATAAAACACGCATAGAAATTAATATCGGGACGCAATGATTCCTAGCAGCTTTATGTATTCCCAAGCTAAGTTAAAAAGAACTTTAGTAGTATGTCTCCAATCTCCTCCCCAACCCTTTTTTGTGGATTATTATGTAATTGAACGGGGTGATCGCACTATAGTACCAACCGAGGCCAGTTAAAGCTTAAGTTATTTCGATGATTCAACTTTTATCTTTCTTTTTTGAAACAAAATCAGAGAAAGAAGGTTTTCATTTCTGTCTGTCCCTAGCTCGTTCCATTCCCCAATTCGGTAGAACTATTTCTCTGTTCTCATATGCCCCTCCCATATAATAAAAGTGTTAAATATATACAGGGGTGTTTATGATAAGTCTGCCATATAAGAAACTGAAAGATTGTTAATTTAATTTAATTTAATTAAGGGGTCATCCCTAAAACACTCATTGAGAAATTATAACTTGTCCCTTGTGGCAAACAAAATGTCATCATAGAAAGATGTATAGAACGTTTTCGATTCAAAATTGATTGATTTCCCAAAGAACAATTAAATTTATGGATGGCAGACTTATGATAAACACCCTGTACGTATATATTTATACATATCTCGAGTTTTTGGATTCTTTGATATATCTGACTCATCTAAGTTATTATATTTTTATATTTTGGGTGTGTGTAGGTATTTAATGCCTTGTTTTTTCTTATAATCTAAAAAGGAATTCACATTAAAGTGGCGTCAAGTTCATAGGGTTAATTTGATGGGTATTCTTTTATGTGTAATCTCAGCTGTATTGGTTTGACATTGATTGATTGAAATTTATGTAGATTAGCGGTAAAACATCGGTAAAATATTTAGCTTTTCCCTGATAATTCCAATATTCCACCTAATTTCCCTGAAAATCCCAATATTCTACCTAATTTCCCTGAAAATGCCAATATTCCACCTATAATTTCCCTGATAATTCCAATATTCCACAAAATTTCCCTGAAAATGCCAATATTCCACCTATAATTTCCCTGAAAATTCCAATATTCCACCTATAATTTCCCTGAAAATTCCAATATTCCACCTATAATTTCCCTGAAAATTCCAATATTCCACCTATAATTTCCCTGATAATTCCAATATTCCACAAAATTTCCCTGAAAATTCCAATATTCCACCTATAATTTCCCTGAAAATTCCAATATTCCACCTATAATTTCCCTGAAAATTCCAATATTCCACCTATAATTTCTCTGATAATCCCAATATTCCACAGAATTTCCCTGAAAATCCCAATATTACACAGATTTTCCAGATAATTTCAACTTATTTTTCAGATTAAAATCAGATACAGGACGTTACCGGCTTTTCATCCTTATTCTAGGTGCCAAGGGCAACTATTAAAATTCCCTGACATTCCTTACAAAGCAGGTTAACACCAAACCCTTACATTAACTGACTGACACCGTGAAATGTAATATCGTGAAACGAAGGGCGAGTTAATTGCGGTTTCCTCCTTAACAAAAATGTTTTCCATAAAAGCCGGGAGGCAACGTAACATTACCAATCCCGAGACCCACTAAGCGAACTTTCGCGTGTTAAGCCCAAATACACATGTACAAAGTACTCAAGTACTTGTTTCTTTAAATAAGCTTTGACAAGCCTACAAATTTACAACACGATTTCCTCTTACCTGATCTTAAGTACAGGGGAATTCAAATTGCCCCGAGATAAATCATACTTAATGATTTAATTAGTCAAAATTAAAATATTTCGGCACAGCAAGGTAGGTAAAAGACCTGACCCTCCATTGAAACTAACACTAAACCTGCAATAACTTTAACCTAACCCTACTTTAACCCTTGCCTAAACTTAACCTAACCCTAATTTGACCTTTGCCTAAACTTAACCTAACCCTACTTTGACCCCGTTTGACCCTTGCCTAAACTTAACCTAACCCTACTTTAACCCTTGCCTAAACTTAACCTAACCCTACTTTAACCCTTGCCTAAACTTAACCTAACCCTACTTTAACCCTTGCTTAAACAACTTAACCTAACCCTAACCTACACTAACATAACGTAAACTATCACATCATAGAAACAGAAGGATGAGCCAGGTTGCCGTTTGAAGCAAGGTTATAAAAGAAATGGTTAAGTACTCACGTCTAAAATGTTATGCCGTTGATTCAAAGGGCTATTTGGATGAATTGGTGGTCGCATCCTATGAGCCATCATAATGCAATGGCCTCCAAGATGCTCGGTTGATCAACTCTGCATAAATTAATAAAAAAAAAAATTTAACTTAATAAATTGCAGTTCTCACAAATTAAACTATCTCCATCCAGAGTCTTATAACTATAATTTAGGTGTTAAATTAACCGTGAAATCATCTGAAATAAACTTTAAAACTTACATTAGAAACGCCAAAACAGTTCGAGCGACGCCGGTTATGTTAAGCCTATTTCAAACTCTCTAACCCTAATTATTACTTTTCAGCTATATAAGTCATATAAAAAACACTGAATTTAAACAGGCGGGATTAGCAGACGCCAAGGCTTAACGAATCAACACACAAACTTGTAGTAATAAAACTTTTTCAAGAACAACAAAAATTCCGTGGTACTAGAGCGATTGGTTTTCCAGTTGGAAATGAAGCCAAATTTTAAGGCGCTCTTTTTTCAAAGCCCGCCAAACGTATCGCGTCGCCCGGCGGATTTTTAACGAAACTGCGCATGTGTATATATATTTTTTTGGCGCCACTGGGATAATCTAGCGCGCGCGGGAATGTCAACCTAACTCCTCTCTCTCTCTCGTGCGCTGTTTTGGCGCGAAATAACCCTAGAGGCCACGCATTAAGGGGAGCTGAAATAATCATAAAACTCGTTTTCTAAAAGACTTTAGCCAAAATATTATAAAAATTAATGGGGTGAAAGTGTTTTAATTTTTTTTTTCTTATAAAGAATTTAATTGATTATTAAAAAACAGTAACGGCCACCTAAACTTAATAAAATCAATCGACTTTATTTGAGAAAATATAAAACCTTGAATAGAGTCTTTGATTTTGAACCTTTTTAGCATATGTTACGTATTTATAAGACGTCTTATGCGTTTCTTTACGTTGTTTGTCATCTTTTAAACTAATGGGATGCTCCGACGCTTTAACTGATAATAGTTTTATATTCTACGCAACGTCTTGTTACTTAAAAAGAAAAAAAATTGCTGAAATATGTGTTCTAAGTTAAATGAGTTGAAATACCATCTGCCACTGAAATACGCGAAAAACTCGAGAAACACAGCGCTAATGACTGCTAATTTAACTTTGAATACAAAGACCGTCTGTTTAAAGAAAGGCTAGATTACCCTCATAACTATAATTATACAGAAGTTTGCAAAGAAAAAAAAAATAGAAACACAAACGGTGTGTGGTCTGAATTTTTAAAATTTTCTATAATTATAATTATAATTGCTAATACATAAGCTCTTCTTTCTAATTTAATTTAAACATAATTAACGGGTTAATTTAACGCTTTATTTATAGTAAATTATAATTAATTTATTATATTTAGTAAATTAACCGTTCCGTTAATTATATTACAATTTAAAAATAATACGAATTTTGAATAAAAATACAGAAAAACTCATGAATTTAATAAAATAAAATTAATTTAATCATATCTCCATTATTAAAAGGGAAGTATTAATGAAATTTGGAGCAATTACTCTACCGAATCTCTAGTTTATTATGGTATCTTTAATTTTACTCTAAGACATCAAAAACCTAAGTTATGAATAATTTTAAGATGCACTTCTAAAAGTCATGAATTTAATAAAATTCATTTAATCATATCTCCATTATTAAAAGAGAAGTATTAATGAAATTTGGAGTAATTACTCTACGGAATCTCTAGTTTATTACGGTACCTTCAATTTTACTCTACGACGTCACAAACCTAAGTTATTTGATATAATATAGATAAATATTATTTATTAATATTAAAATAAAAAAAGAATATTTGGACAGACAATAACTAAAACTTCATAAACTAGTAACAAAACATTTTGTAAAATAGACCAATTCTGAAACTACAAACAGAGAAACCAACACAACGGGGCGAGGTCGGAGGTCACCACTGGGGCATTCTCCCTATCACCAAGAACCTCCACCAGACGGAGCCCGAATCGTTTAGCATCCCTCATCGTATAGTAAACTCGGACTCCATCTGGTGTTGCTTATTGCCACCAGGAAGAATACCCCAATACCAGCCTCGCCCCTGTATGTTAGTTTCTCTGTATGTAATTTCCGTATTAGTCTATTTAAAAATTGTTTCATCTTTCTAGAGTCGACCTTGCATAGGTCATCAGTTCTACTAATACAAGATTTAGTCATAGTCATAGCTAAGCCTAAAGACTGAGGAAACTCTAGAGAAGAAAGCGTGAGTCACAAAAGACAACGTCATTCTTACGCGCATTTAAACAGAAAATCCAACTACTGGAAAACTCAAAGGGAGTTTGCCAAAAAACACAGAAGATAACTTTCAACTTTCACTTTAAGTAACTTTGTGAAATACTCCGACAGACGACGTGATTTCACTTGAAATCTGTGTCTGCCGTCGTCCGTGTTGACGCCACAAAAGTTACCACGCTGTCACACTCTTACGTGGAAGTTGATCTAAGCACACTTCCGGTGTCTGTGTCTGTCTCACGTTTCATTGTTTTAATTACAAAAAGCCCAGACAAAAATTTTATTTAATTCCTTATTGGCCATAAAAAATATGAATTTTTTTTTCTCTCCCGGAATTATTGGATAGGATTTTATAGGAGAAAATAAATCACGTGTTTTTATAGGAAAATATAGGAATAAAAATACATGCTCATATATATAATACTAACTATTTTGGCTTAATTAAACTATTTTATAGAAAAATGTCAAATAAATAAATAAAAAATAAATAACAAATTGGGGATTTTACTTTGAATTAAATTCAGAGGAACTTAATTAATTAAATTAAATGATATAATATAATTAAAAAAATAATCCCGAGCACAAACTCCGCCTGATCAATTTCGGTCAAATCTAGTCCCAAATGTCATCTCTATTTTAAAAGAGAACCATAACTAAATCTTATTTAAAATAAATTTGATAATACTAAACCATATAAACGAAAACTAAAGACCCCAAACTAAGCATCAAAATATATTGGATAATATTATAGTCTGACCTTTCATGAAATTATAGCATAATAATTATAATATAGGATAGGTTCAAAAATATACATAGGATTTTATAGGAATTATAGGACCGCGCTGGGCTCCCAGAATTCTACTTAAATTATTCTTAGCACCACCGTATTAACCTCATTCATAATTACAAACTGGAATATCTTTTTTATAATGTCAACTAAATGCATAGCGGGAGTATTGAAACTTCAAAAGACCGATATAATTAGGATCATTTCAGTTATTCAGTATAAATAACGTTTACCAAAACTAGTTTGCCCCAAGCTAAAGAATCAAAAGCAAATTAAACTAAAGTAAATACTGCCAATTAAACGTAATTAAGGTACTGCTAATTACAATTTGCAGTACAAGTACAATCATGCAGTGGGATGCATCTAGGGATGGTAAGTTCTATGGGAAATCAATCAATCAATCTAGAGTCCGAAAATGTATTTAACATCTATACTTCTAAGACCACACCGATTTTGTTTGACCCCCCCATAAGGGATGCATGTACTGACCAGTCCCCTAACACAAGTTAAAGTTATGAACATTGATTGGAAACAGTGTTTTATGGACGACCCCCTCAATCTCGAGTCCGAAAATGTTCAATACATCTATACTTCTATGACCACACCGATTTTGTTTGACACCCATACCCATAAGGGATGCATGTACTGACCATCCCCTAACACAAGTTAAAGTTATGAACATTGATTGGAAACAGTGTTTTACCAATGACCCCTCTACTTAAATTTAACGTAAGAAACAATGAAAGACAATCAATGTAACTTAAGCCGATAACTTCGAGTTAATCTACCAAGGACAATTACTATAATATAATATAAATATTTTTTAAATTACTATTTGGGATTTTCTGGCAGCAGCCGACAACTCCATAATTGGGGTTAAATTTTCGTTTTCTTCAATAACTGTTATCACGGAAAATTGTTTCTATTACTTTTAATAACAAACCTTAGATTAATTTATTTTTAATCGTTTTAAACTATAGAATGGGATAATGGAGATACGGCAAAACACGTAATTTTCCCCTTACATTACACTATACAACTGCCATTTCCCGTACTCTATCTACACACAAGTTTATAATATATGTTCCTATCATAAGTTTGTTTAATTAATATCTGGTCATGACAAACTGAAAGGCTTGTAATTTTGAAGTGAGTGAGTGAGGTAGGGGGCATAGATTCGAGGAGGTAAAGCGAGGGAGGCCTGGTTGGTGAGTGAGGTGGCGCTGCTGTCAAATTTGGGCTTAGTAATGCGGACTAAATAGGAGTGCCTAGATGGAATAGGTCCTAGCTGCAAAATTAATTAACCACCACCGAGTGTACTTAGGACTTCAATTGAATTCCGTCGTTCTCTTATCTCGAGCTGCTGTAAGTCTCTCAGTAGCATTACGAATAGTATAGGTAGTGCAAATCATACTTATGGAGCAAACATATCACTTATAAACTTATGATCTATCTAATATTACCAAATTAAGTTGTGTTTATTTATTTATTTATTTACAACAAAACACGACGCTATAAACGACCATGAAATTATTTTAAAAACACTACAATCATTTAAAATATCAATTAGTTAAACGTAAATGTAAATGTATTTCCTAGTTCTTTAATTAATATTGAATAATTAGTTAAAACCTTGACCACAAATTTAATTAATATTTTTAACTGGTTTTTCTATCTTTTTAATTATCTATCTACGGTAATGGTTTAATTTTAATTATTTTTTAAAATTGATTAATTTTGAATAATAACTAAATTAATATTTAGTCCTTGTTCGCATTGATTCAGTAACCTTGCAAAATAATGTTGCATGGAAGAATCGTGTTACAATTACTAATTTCCCCCATCCCGCTTTGTAATGGTACACTTCTCACGAAGAGAAGTAAATTATATTATATACTTCTACTGTTATTCAAATTACTTTAAAATCTCAATTTAATATTCCTATATATGGTCTTGAAAAACCATTTAAAATAAATACCCCAAAACATTTGTCGCTAAACCGCCTACATTTTAAATTAAAGAAATTCTAAGAACAAAATGAACGACAATAATTTTGGTTACTAATTAGACGGACCTAGCCCTTTCCACGAAAATTCTATAAAGAATATAACTAACCAGGGATAGATATAATTTTAAGAAGTAAGAATGGAGAACGGAACGGTTAGTATTTACTTCAGTTATTCCGACTCATAGACCACCCAGTATAGATATGCCCCTCCCTCCAACCAACACGTAACGAAAAGTTTAAATTATCTTATTGGCTGCTCACTTAAACCCTACGTTTTGATGACTTTGCTGATGCGGGGACGGCGAAAAATAATGACGTAATTCCTTTTTACCTCTGTCGCTCGCTATGACCCGCCTCTTCTTTCCTACCCCCCGTCCCGTTAAAAGGGGGTCCGGGACTTTGACGCGCGCCCAGATATTACTCTGTTCTCCATTCCCACTTCTAAAATTAAATCTATCCCTGATCAGATAAATTATTTATTCTTAAAAAATATTTATTTTAATTATTTAATTTTAAAATGAAAACTTTTATTATTATCAGGGTCAAAAATATCATAGTTAAATTAATAGTTAACTTCTGTCAAGGCTACTTCCCGTAACTTCGTGTATTACATAAATTAATCCCCCCCCCAATTTAAATTTACATTAAATTAAACTTAAGTTAGCGGTAAATAAAATTGAAGGTTGAAAAAAAAGGATAAAACAAGTCGTAGCATGTAAACCAACTACGTAACATAAGCCTTCAAAGTGTTTCTGATAAGTCTACCTCTACATAAATTAAGGGCGATGATGTTAATTGTTCTTTGGCCCGGGGAAATTAATCAATTTTGAGTCGAAAATTTATGTAACTTCTTAGTCTATCTCCATTTTGTTAATTTGCCACAAGGGACACTCACTGTTTTCGAGTTAAGATTGTTGTTGGAGTATTTTACGGATGGCCCCTTATATTTAATTAATAAACTGAATTAAAGACGATGATTACTAATTAATTTAATCAAGGGGCCATCCCTAAAACACTCCAATCAAATCTTAATTCTAGAAAACAGTATTTTACGGATGACCCCCTTAAATTTAATTAATAAACTGAATTAAACAGACAATGATTACTAATTAATTTAATCAAGGGGTCATCCCTAGAACACTCCAATCAAATCTTAATTCTTGAAAACAGTATTTTACGGATGACCCCCTTAAATTTAATTAATAAACTGAATTAAAGACAATTATTTCTAATTTAATTAATTAAGGGGTCTTCCCTAAAACACTCATTTACAAATCATAATTGGCAAATTAACAAAATGGAGATAGACTAAGAAGTTTTTACATAATTTTCGACTCAAAATTAATTAATTTCCCAAAGAACAGTGAATTAACAACCCCCACTTAATTTATGTAAAACCAGACTTATCACAGACAGACACATCAGTTCCATAAACCTGCCATAAAAACGAGTTTCTCAAATTCCCAATAATCTGACCGGGTATTAAACCTAACATTAAATCGTAAATATAATAAGTTAGGCCTAACCACAATGATAGGGAAAGAATTATGCATTAAAATTTGTGTGAAACCATGCATCCTTATAAGGTATCTCGGCGAAATTGCCCAAGCTTATCGTCAAATATTTGAATTTATAATATGCGCTTTAAAATTCTGATACCTATAAAATAGTACATATTCCTTAACGAAAATTTATTATAGCTAGAAAGATGTCTACAGAACGGACATAAGTCATCTCTCTCAACCTTATTTCATAAAGAAAATGACTAATATTTATAAAGTTATCGCTATATATGTTACAATTTGCATGTTTTCTGCGAAGGTAAGTTTTCAATTTGAAATATTAATCATTTCAAAAGTCTTGTGTGTTTGTTTGCGCACCTTGTTTGTCTTAATACATCGTCGTTAATCGTAAAAACAACAAGGACTACTTTGTTGCTACGGGACTGGTAACTTTGAAGCCCAATCCAGGGCCGGAAATAAGAAAATTTTATGGGGCATGTGTCCAGTAACCCCCATTTGACTGGAAAATTTATTGGACATTGTCCACTGGAGTGTGCATAAATAGTGTCGCATCTTTATAGCCAAGCTATCAAAATTTCAGAAAATTTATTGGTCAAAATGTCCAGTGACCCCCTTAGTTTTTTAATAAAAAAAAATGTGGGATATTTTAAAATTTTATTGGGCAATGTCCAGTGTCCTGTGCTTATTTCCGGCCCTGGCGCCCCCATCTGTCCACATAACGTTACATTCTATCAATGTTTTGTCTTAAGCAGACGACGCTTTGCCCCTCCCCCTTTTGAAAACGGTCTATTTTTCTATCTTACAGGGTTTGAAACAAATCGTCACACCAATAACAGCCGTTCTAAAATTCAAAGAATCCGAAAGAACAGATTCTGACTCGGATTCAGAGTCAGCGTCTCATAGAAGACGTTGTTGCAGATATGTACCGTCTTATATACCATCTTACGTACCCACTTATGTACCACAACCTCCACCACCACCACCTCCTCCTCCTCCCCCACCACCCGAATACGATTATCGAAGACTGAGAAGAATTTGCATAAGGGAACCCGATTGCATTTGGGATTGTGTTAGAAGAGAAGTTTGCGTATGTGTTTGTGGTGGATATGATTATGGCTACGATGGCGATTATGGTTATAGTAGAGACGCCAGATCGCGTAGAAGACAACGTAGTCTTTTAAATTAAATTTTCTAACCCTATTTGTGAATTTTGTTAACGGTTTGAGTACCAAGGCTTACGAAAATTTACTAACAAAAGAAGGTGAAATTGGGGCCGAGGCTTAGCTAAAAAAAATGTTCTAACCTATTTAAATCTTTACCTATATGTTTTAGCTTATTTTTGGTATTGAACCTTCATTAAATAAATATTAAATCTTACCATTTATTGAATCCTTGCTGATTAATTGTATCCATAATTATAATAATTACGTGTAAAGCTTCCATCGGTACCGTTACAACTTTTCGAAGATCTGCCGCGGACTGAAATTGTTCAGCCAATGAGAGGCCCTAGAACGAAAATAAAAAAATCAAGAACGTTAGCGCCATCTATGGTATTCTACAGTTTGATTGGCTACGCGGGAAATACAAACGCACAAAACTGTCGTGGTTATTGGCTAAGACGTTTACAAGTAGATTCTATCATTAAATAAACTAAAAACACTCGGAATTAATTTCAAAATATCATTTTTTATTAGGAATGTAATGACAATTGAATAAATGTTATGTGGAATACAAAGATTTAATGAAAATAACAAAAAAACATGGCACTTTCTCTTAAGGCTTAGGAATAATTTTAAGGACACTTTTTGGTTTAAGGCTTAAAATTCGTTAAGTAATGAATAAATTCATCGTTTGAGAGAGACTTTCTTAATAGAAGTCGAACGAATCCAACTTATGATCCAAATCATAACTTGACTGCTCATCGCGCACTGTTGAGTGCCTTGGCCAATGTCTATTTCTAAATATTCTACTAGTGTGAGCTCGGGAATGCTGCGTTTGACCAGTTTCTTGAGGTTGAGCTGCGAAATTTTGACGAACAGTAGCAAAACGTTCAGGCATAGCTGCACAATGACCATAGCTTGCTGCATTGTGTTGTGCATCAGCTGCACCAAGTTGTGTTTGCAGACCTACGTTTTGAGGTTGAACGTGCTCCGCATTATGTTGGACCTGAGCAGTTTCACGTTTAGGTTGAGACGCCTTACGTTTAGGTTTAGCCCCATTACGTTTAGGTTGAGCCGCATTACGTTGAGGTTGAGCCGCATTACGTTGAGGTTGAGCCGCATTACGTTGAGGTTGAGCCGCATTACGTTGAGGTTGAGCCGCATTACGTTGAGGTTGAGCCGCATTATGTTGAGGTTGAGCTGCATTACGTTGAGGTTGAGCCCCATTACGTTGAGGTTGAGTCCCATCATGTTGAGGTTGAGCGGCATTATGTTGAGTTTGAGCCGCATTACGTTGAGTTTGAGCCTCATTATCTTGAGGTTGAGCCTCATTACGTGTATATAATTGTTCCAAGAAATATTGTTGGTGAGGCACAGTTTCGGAAACAAGTAGCATATTCAGCTTTGAAGTATTTCTTGCGGCAAGAAGTTGCTCCATTTTACGATTGGCATCTTTGAGCATATCTTCAAAAACGTTGGTGGCAAGTTTATGGAGGTCCGGTAATTTTAAGTCACTTTTGACTTTGATACGACAAAACGGGCAATCATTTTCATTTTTCTTTTTCCACGCTGTAAGGCAGTTATGGCATCTACATCCAAAGTTTACTCTCTCGATGAAACACGCAAAGCAATTAGAGCAATTCATTTCAATATCCCTGAGTTTGCAAATTTGTCTACGCGTGTCTTTTGAGACTTGATCTTGACCATTATTTTGAATTGATTTCGCAACTCCACTTTTGACTTCGATACGACAATAACGGCACTGCTTTTTATTTTTGTCTTTCCACACTGTAAGGCAGTGATAGCATCCACATCCAAAGTTTGTTTCCTTGAAGAAAACGTCTTTGCAATTAGGGCACTTCATTTCAATCTCCCTCATTTCGCAATCACGACTCGGCGTGATTTCCAAGACTTGATCTTGGTCATTATTTTGAATTGATTTTACAACTTCCGACATGGCCGAAACTTCATCTCTTTTTTTGGCTAGATCTTCTTCCAAGTTGGTGATGGTTATTGACAAATACTTGTTCCTCTTCTGCAATGTCTCGTACTCCGATTGAAGTTTGGTGTACTTGTCCTGCAGTTCCTTGAATTGGGCTTCGTTGTACGATTTGGCCAACTTTTTCTCCAAATCGGCGATCTTCTTATTCTTATCCTTGTTCAGACTTTCCAAACTTTCGAGTTTCTTCACTTTTTGATCCAGAATTTCGCGAACTGTTTCACCTTTAGCTTTCAGATTACTAACTTCGGTTGTTAGTTTAGTATTTTCAAGGGACAATTCAGCAATTGTGACTTTATCTGCGTTGATTTTCCGGGCCATTTCACGATTATCAAACAGTAACTGTGTACGAACATGGTCCATTTGATGAATTCGTTCTTTTAACACCCCTATATTTTCCACAGCCTCGCTTGACACTGTACATGGATTTTCAGTTAGTTCGATGAAATCAATTTTATGCTTTTCAAGCTTATTAGCCCGCGTCATTTCAGTCTTTAGTGAAATTAATTTCGCTTTAATTTTCTTCATTTGTTCCCTCAAAACTGCATTTTCCTCCTTGAATGTTTCTAAATCCTCCGTTGTACTCTGGTCCGATTTCTTCATCACCTTCTCCGACGCTAATTCCATTCTATCCATTTCAATTTCAGCTTTCAACAGAAATGTACAATTTAAAAAGCACCATAGGCAGGAAAAAGGGGGAAAAGTTGTACAACCAAGATAGGTGAAACCCAAAAAATGTCTATAAAATGCCCAGCTCTGACCATAGGTAGCATAACTCACGGCCCACGCCCAACTCCACAGTCTTCACTAGAAAAAAAAAAAAACAAGTTGGGAAACAAAAATATAATTCTCCACAACGAGACGAGGGCCATCTACCCAATTAAGAGGCTTTTCTTAAAAAATTAAATAAATATAATTGATATTAATTATTTTAATCGTCAGTAATTTATCTTAGTTCTACTTAAGTCGTTTTAAGAAACATTATTCCTAAAATCAATCTAAACATAACTATTGTTGACGTTTGAATTCTAGGGTATGCTTCTTTAAGAATTTTTGGGAATTTAGGTAAATGATAAGAAATGTCGCAATTGCGTGAACATTTGGTGGAAGCCCTGCCATTGGGAGGCTAGACGTATCTCGTAACCCTAGCCGATCGCCGCGTACATCTTAACCCAAACGATGATAATGGAGTATAAGCCAAAATTACTGTTTAACTGCAAAGGCGGTCCGGATATTACAAATACGTTTACTCCGATTTGCCAAATGCTAACACAGATGCTAGAGATACAAACAGACAGACAGAGATACATCCAGTGTAATACCTCTCCCTAACGTCATCGTCACTCGAGGGGTTATAACAACCAAGAACCTTAACGCCATCTATGGTATTCAATAATTTGATTGGCCTACGCGGGAAATACAAACGCACAAAACTGTAGTGGTTATTGGCTAAAACGTTTACAAATAAATAAACTAAAAACACTCGGAAGTAATTTCAAAATATCATTTTTTTTATTAGGAATGTAATAACAATTGAATAAAATGTTATGTGGAATACAAAGATTTATTGAAAATAACAAAAAAACATGGCACTTTCTCTCTCTTAAGGCTTAGGAATAATTTTTAAGGACACTTTTTGGTTTAAGGCTTAAATCTTTTTATGTTTGAGCATGCATCTATTAAGTAATGAACAAATTCATCGTTTGAGAGAGACTTTCTTAATAAAAGTCTAACGTATCCATCCCATGATCCGAATCTTGACGTGCCCACTCATGATCATGCATTGCAGAGGGCCTTGCCCAATCAAGAAAATCATCACGATTTCTTGATACTCTACTAGCTTGAGCTCGGGAATGCTGCGTTTGACCAGACTGTTGAGGAGGAGTCGCGGAATATTGACGTGGCCGAAAAGTTGCACAATGACCATAGCTTGCTACATTACGATGCACTTGGTCAGCATCACGTTGAGCTCGACTTGCATCACGTATAGCTCGCCCTGCATCACGAATAGCTCGACCCTCATCACGTATAGCTCGGCCCTGATCACGTATAGCTCGGCCCTCATTACGTATATCTTGGCTAGCAACACGTATACCTCGGCCCTCATCACGTATACCTAGAAACTCATCACGTATATCTTGGCTAGCAACACGTTGTCGTTGTGCTTGAAACGGTCCGGTGCGAAGTTGAGGTGGATCAAATAGATCTCGACCCGCATTACGCTGGGTCTGCGTCGCATCACGTTGGGTCGGCGTCGCATTACGCTGGGCCTGAGCCGCATTATGTTGAGGTTGAACCGCATTACGTTGAGGTTGAGCCGCATTGCGTTGAGGTTGACCCGCCCGACGTAACTGCAGGTTAAACACTTGTTCCCAGTCATTTGATTGGGTAGGCACTTGTTTTTCAGCGGCAACCTGCGTCTTTGGCTTCAAATTATTTCTTGCAGCAAGAACTTGCTCTCTTTGATCCTTGACATCTATGGCCAAATAATCCACAATCTTTGTGATAAATTGATCAATGGCCGGTGATTTTACTTGACTTTTGATTTCCATACGACATAAGGGACAATCCTTCTTATTTTTGTTCTTCCACGATGTAATGCAATGATCGCAAAAAGTGTGGCTACACCCCAATATCGTGGCCTCGATGAAAAACTCCGAACATATGGAGCAATTCAATTCAGTTTCCATGATTTCGCTAATGTGACTCTGCATGTCTTTTAAGACTTGGTTTTGGCCATTATTTTGAATGGATTTCTCAACTTCCAAAATGGCCGACATTTCATCTATTTTTTCAGATAATGTGACTAGATCTTCTTCCAAGTTGGTGTTGGTTATTGACAAATCCTGGTTCTTCTTCACTAATATCTCGTACTCCGATTGTAGTTTGGTGTATTTGTCTTGCAGTTCCTTGAATTGGGCTTCGTTGTATGATTTGGCCAACTTTTTCTCCAATATCTCGTACTCCGATTGTAGTTTGGTGTACTTGTCCTGCAGTTCCTTGAATTGATGGGCTTCGTTGTATGATTTCGCCAACTTTTTCTCCAAATCGGCGATCTTCTTATTCTTATCCTTGTTCTGACTTTCCAAACTTTCGAGTTTCTTCACTTTTTGATCCAGAACTTCGCGAACTGTTTCACCCTTAGCTTTCAGATTACTAACTTCGGTCTTTAGTTTAGTATTTTCAGTAGACAATTTAGCAATTGTGACTTTATCCGCGTTGATTTTCTGGGCCATTTCACGATTATTAAACAGTAACTGTGAACGAACACGGTCCACTTCACGAACTCCTTCTTCTATCACCTCGATCTTTTCCATAGCCTTGCTTAACTCTTTACGTAGATTTTCATTTAGTTCAATGGTATCAATTTTATGGTTTTCAAGCTTATTAGCTCGTGTCATTTCAGTCTTTAGTGAAATTAATTTCGCTTTAAGTTCCTTCTCCAACTTTTCATTACGTTCCGTCAAAATCGAGATAACCTCATCTTTCTCCTTGGATAATGTTTCTAAAATCTCCGTCTTCGCGATCTTTACCACCTTCTCTGACGCTAATTCCATTTTAACCGTTTCAATTTCGGCTTTCAATGCCTCAATTTGGTTCAAATGTACCATTTGAAAGGCATTTTCAACTGGTACCATATCCTCAATTTCACTATTGTTGTTATCGTTAGACATTTGGATTTTATCGAAGACGTAACTTTTCGAGTTTATCTGACCAAACGTTAAAATGTCTCCTGGTGTTAGTTTATAGGTTTTATTTGGAATTAACTTAAATTTATTTAGATAAACTCCGTTAGTACTGTGGTAATCAGTTATAGCGAAAGTCTCATCGATTTTAGTTAAAACTGCGTGAATATTAGAAACATCATCGGAGGGAATGACTAGACTACAGCCTCTGAATCTGCCAATTATTATTACATCCTCGTTTAAGTTAAATAACTCGTCTTTAGCCTCTCCTTTTTCGCTTAAAGGTTGAATGAAATAAGAGTTTTTGAATCCTTTTGATTTATTCATTCTTGTTTTAAAATAAAAACTTAGAAGAAGGGCATATGCCAAAACTTCCAAAAGCAAAAGCATGAAAGCTAACGTAAACTATTCTAAGCCTTGGCTCATCAAAGATTTTAAGCCACTACCCACTAGGCCTAAATAAAGCAATTGAATTAAACTGCCTTAACTAGAAAAATACATCTACGCTAACATTATCAAAATAAACTGTGATGTTAACTTATCATATCAATATTAAAGTGTTTTTATTTCAAAATAAAATCAAAATAACGCTGCACCACCATGGAGCAATATTCAAGGAGACTGGGCTTACTTTTTAAGGCAGTATCCATTATCACTACTGTAATTCTACTCCATGGTAGTTTCCCGCCGGTTAGGCTAAATTGGCGCCAATTTTGAAGAGTTCGTAACCACGCACGCGGTAAAGACAAAAATAAAACACAAGTTTTAATCAAATTTTATTGATTATAAACATTAAATCTTTAATAAAATTAACATTTTAATATTTGTAGTTAATATTTTATTACAAATAGGAAAGAAATTAACAAAATATATTTAGAAATGTATTGTTTAAGGCAAATACACTTTTTTAAGCCTTTTAAGGCTTATGTTTGGAATATTTTTCGACGATTTTATCAATGGCGCGTACATTTACTTCTCGAATGGTAAAAGCGCGACATACGGGACATTCGTGCTTCCTTTCTTTCCAAGCTTCGAAGCAAACCTTACAAAATGAATGACCACAAGTGAGAACCAAGGCATTCTTCAATAAACAATGGCAAATGGCGCAATTTAACTCTTCTTCTATAATTTGATGGACTTTTTTAAGTTTTTCCGTAGTTTCTTTCATCTTGCCTTCCATTATAGAATCAAGGTAACGCATGGTATTTAATTCTGTCTTCAAAGTCTCATGATCCCTTTCAAGCCAAGATATTTTTCGAACTTGTTCCTTAATTTTGTTTTCAAGTTTGAGAAAGGCTTCATCCTTATCGGTTAACGACTTCAAAAGGTTCATTTCAATTGATTTAAAAGCGGTTTTCAACGTTGCTAGTTCTCTCTCCTTTCTCTCGTAATTTTTCAAGGCTTCTTTCAACTCTTCTTTAACTTTCGTTAAAGAACTTGAATCAGCTGCGTGAAGATTTCGAGTCTCTAATTCCATTTTAAGATTATCAATAATCCGTTGTTTCTCAGCAATTTTTTCCTTAAAATCTTTATCCATCGTTTCTTTTTCCTTCTCAAATTGCTCCAAGTGATAAATAGTATTTTTTAAGACGTTTTCTTCGTTAGATTCTTTCAAAACTTCAATTATTTGCTTCAAATCATCAATTTCGCCGCGTAATTCCGTAGTTTTGACAACGTGTTCTTCAATCTCCTTATCCTTCTGCTTAATTTGGTTTTCTTGGGATTGTAGTTTCTCTTTCAAATCCTTTTCAAGTTGTTCCTTTTCAGTTTTCAAAATGGAATAATCCTTTCTCAGCGTTACAAGTCGTATATTCGTTTTACGAAACATTTCTCCTTGTAATTTCTTCAATCTTTCGCTCTCTAATAGTTTGACATCTTTCTCCATCACTCTTCTTATATTAACTTCTCGTATATTTTCCAATAAGGTAACCCTCGTTCGTAAAGACGCGACATTTTCTTCGTTAGTCTTTAGTTTAATCATTAATTGGGAATTTTTAACGACTTCTAACTGCAAATTTTTAACAACGGAGTCGCGTTCTTGTACAATTTCATTGTATTTCTGCTCAAATTTCGCCGCTTTGTGTTCCAAATATCCTTTAAGGACACCGTCAAAGCTCTTTTCGAGTATTTCCTGCTCTTTCTGGAAAAGTTTCGCCTCTTTCTCCTCCAGTTTCTTCTTAACATCGTTAAGCATTTGACTTAGTTTCTCATTATTTTCCTTTTCTTCTAGAATTTCTTCATCTTTCTTCCATAAATCCAATTTAAGTTTATTCAACTGTACGTTAATCTCGGCTCGATAATTATCAAACTCAGCTGAAGTAAAACGTAGCTCATTTTCAACCTTTCTTAAGGCTTCGCTTTCCTTCTCGATAGCTTGATTATAAAATCTATGTAAATCTTCATTATCCGATTCCAATACAGCGACATAACGATTGTTAAAACGATTATCTTTCTCTAATTTTTGTACCAAAGACGCGAATTCTTTACCTTCTTCGAGAAATTTATTTCTTAAGGCACCGTTAAGACTAATTTTTCCATTATCATTTAGCCTAGAAGCTGACAAAACTATCAGGAAATCTCTTAAGAAGTAGTCTAACTTATCAACAAGGGAGTTTTGAGCTATTTTTGATTTAAAATTAGGACTAGAGACGCTGGGTACGATTGTAGTACAATTTACAACCGCGTCACTTTCAATTTCAAGATCATCAGTGACTGTAACACTAACCCCTTCAGGTACATACTTAGCGAATATAAAACTAAATGTAGCTATTTTTATCACATCTCCCACTTTTAAACGGTAAGCCTCGTAAAATGTTAATGTTCTGTCATTAATTATAATTTCGGTAGAAAAGGGTTTGATATACCATTGCGAGAAACCATTAAAAATGACAGCGTGTTGTTGCGCAATGTCTATAGAGTTTAGTTGTAAATCGGCTGTTAAGCCTTTGCCGATTATAAATCTGGCTTTATTAAGTATTATTTCTTTGGCACGAGTTTTATCAGCGTTCACTATCTTAAGGCAGTATTTTTCATTCATTTTTGACTACTTTTAATTAGGTTAATTAGTTTAAACGTGAAATTTGGCACAAAACATAGGCCGATACTCCAAGACTAGCGAAAGCAGAAGTAAAACTAAAACAACACGGAGATTGGAGATTACAAATTGTAAACAAGCGCAGTTCAGTTCAGCTCAGTTATTTGCAATCACAAAGGAAATTATTTTATTATTGCAAATTTATTATTATCAAACGGTAATTTTAATTCGTTTTAAACTCTTTTTAATTAAAATTAATTGGTTTAACGCGAAATTTGGCACAAAATATCGGCTGATATTCGAAGCAGTCTGGGAAATAGCACACTTCCTCTGGTCCAAAACCAGTTTATTAAATGCTTTGACTAGTTTTTAAATTCAAAAATTGGGGGTTACTGGTCCTCGGGACCAGTTTATTAATTGCAAATCTATAAGAGAACAAAGACTGGGACCAGTACGGAGACTAGTTAATTATTTAGGACACTAGGGGGGTCACTGGTCCCACGGACTAGTTTAAAAAATATCCTTATTTCCCAGACTGATTCGAAGAGTAGCGAAAGCAGAAGTAAAACGAAAACAACAAGGAGATTGATCTGATTGGAGATTACAAAATGTAAACACGCGCGGTTCAGTTCAGCTCAGTTAATTTCAATCACAAAGGAAATTATTTTTATTATTGCAAATTTATTATTATCAAACGGTAATTTTAATTCATTTTAGACTATTTTTAATTAAGTTAATTAGTTTAAACGTGAAATTTGGCGCAAAACATCGGCTGATACTCGAAAGCTAGCGAAAGCAGAAGTAAAACTAAAACAACATACAACATGGAGATTGATCTGATTGGAGATTACAAATTGTAAACACGCGCAGTTCAGTTCAGTTCAATTCAGTAAAGGTCAATTACAAAAGAAAAACCATTTTATTATCCAAAATTTATTATGAAACAGTAAAATTTACAAAAAATGAAACGTTTGAACATTAAAATATTATTATTATTATTATGGTTGTTGGCGAGATCTAACAACTTCTTCCCGACGTTTCTTTTCATCAGGCTTAAAATTTAAAACCATATTACTGATGAAATTATCAATATTTATGCAACCCACTTTAGCACCAATGGGGGCTCTACAAATTGGGCAACCTTGCCTCCCTCTTTCCCAGGAATTGATACAATATTGGCAAAAACTATGTTTGCATGACAAAGTTGTAGTTTCCACAAAAAGCTCCGAACAAATGGAGCAAACAAGTTCCGCCTCCATAAGATCAACTACTTGTCTATGGGCATCAAATAGATTTTGCTCATTGTTCATATGAATGGCACAAAGTTCTGAACGCAATAAATCAGCTTGACTATCTTTTGTATCCAATTTCGTCTGCAAATCCTCAATTTGTTGTAGAAGACTGAGCTTTTCACTTTCAAAATCTTTTTGCATCGTTAATTGTGCATTTAGAGCTTCGGCAACATCGTGTTTCGCACGTAACTCCACTTCATTCATTTCCTTCCTAAGACGATCATTCTTTTTCAATAATAACAATCTAATCTCCTCCTTTGTATCTTCCAATTTAGAAAGTTCAGTTTCCAGCTGATCAACTTTCTGCGTTAACGTAACTTGATTTCCCGTTTCTACTTTCAACTTTTCCCTCAAAATTTTAACCTGCTTTAAAAGATCTTCTTTTTCACTAGCCAATTTCTTATTTTGGGTCATAGTTTTGTCTAATTTTAATTCCAATTCCTTTGAAGAATCCATTAGCGGAGATTTAGGATTAGGATTAGCGATTACCGGAGTTTCTTTAACATGATCCCCGATATTATTATTTTTCTCGATTACAAGGGTTTGATATTGTTCTTTGTACTCTTTTAAAAGGTCTAATTGTGATTTATCTTCACTATCTGATTGGATATTAATGACCAATCCATTTGGAGTAATCTTACAAGGAACTTGGAAATATATCTCGGGGAGCGATAAAGCGTCATGACTATTTAGGACAAATTTAAATAAAGAATTTTGGGGTGGGCCTAATGAAATTGCATCTCCGCGGACTAATTTATAGAAAGACTGTTTGGTAATTCTATTATTGTTTATAAAAACGCCGTTGGTACTAGAGTCTTTTACTTGCCACTGATTTTCAAGTTTTTGAAGGACTGCGTGGTTTCTTGATACATCATTAGAGTTAATAGAGATGGAGTTACTATAATCTCGCCCAATAGTTATAGTTGTATTTTCCAAGAAAAATATCGGAACTCTTCTGTCGTCTTTACCGATCTTTGTTAGACAATCCAAGGTAAGTTCAGCAGGTGATTTATTTGCCTCCATTGAAGGTGGTGGTAATGACATTTCCAACACCCGATTCCGATTTGCTTACTAACGTAACGCGGCGGTGACTTTTGGTTATGCAAATGAATTAAAATGGTCTTAAGCCTTGGCCAGATTAAACTAGTACTAAATTAAATATTTTCCTTAATTGCGGTATCATTAAATGGCAGAAACAAAAACTAAACTTCTCTGAGACTGAACTAAACGCCTCGAGTCTCTACTCTCTAATCTGACAGCGACAGCGCGCCAGTATCAAAGGTTACGATGACGTAATTTAAACAGGGATGCCAGATTGTAAACTATGTACTGTACCAGCCAAAATGAAATTGGAAACAAGCCCAAAAAAACCGCCAACCAATATTTCGAAAATTAGCCCAAAAAATGACAAAGATCTATTCTAGACTATAAACCCAAAAACAAGACAAAAAAGTTAATCGTGAGAATTTGGAATTAGTTTTTCTTTAAAAAATGTCAATGCATATTACAGTTTACTAACACCATTTATAAAATCCAAAAAGGAACCAAAACCATTTTATTTAGTCATAAATTGACGAAATATAAGCTGCTAAAAGGTTTGACAGCAGTTTCTTAAAAATTTTAATGACTTTAGCCTATTAGCGGTATTTGAAGTACAGAAAGCCCGATTTCCAGCCAACTCTTTTATTTCCAGCCAATATTGTAGCTAAGAAGCCCAATTGGCGGCTTTTCAGCCCAATATGGCATCCCCGACCCGCGTAATGAAAAAGTTGTGTATTGGAAACTGCGCATGCGCCGCCCCGATACTTATTACTTTTCCCGCGTTTTTTGAACTCACCTTAACCTTGAAAATGTAGCAAATTAAGCATATTTTCGAATTAATGGCGTATATTTAATGAAAAACACACAATATTTGATTATAATTCAAGTTTAATATCAAAATAACATCATTTTCTTTTAACTTTGGTCATACATAACCCAGTTTCTTCACTACTACCATCCATATTTCCGGTAAAAATCACTAAAAAAAGGGTTCTATCGGGAGCAGAGCTAAACAATCTATCAATAATATTATCTACCTCCTTAATTTCACTTAGATCACATTTAAAATGTGCCAAAACTAAATCATCAACCCACATTCGATTTAAAACTGAATCAGAAATATCTTTTAACACTTTTCCCTTAAAATTCTTAACCCTTTCCCAATTACATTCTCTTTTATACCTCTTTAAATGTTTACTACGCGCGGAAATACTAATTTTCTTATCTTTAGACCAAATTTTCTGTAATAAATTACCGTTAACGGGTGGTTTTTCCTTCCCAGGTTCGACAGGTAATTGCCAACCTAACGTTACATCCCCAAATGTCCTTTTATAACTTAATTTCAATAAAATTAACTTCATACAGGCTAAACTATCCTCACAGGGGTCATGACCTAACCTTTTCTCACTCTGAATTTCCTCATCTAAAAAATAATCGGCTAAAACCTTCAATTTATGCTTTTGTCCCGCGTTTCCCGATAAGTTAAATAGCGTACTTGTATCTATTATATAAGGATGAAATAATTTTAAACAAATTAAATCAAAGTTTAATGATTGACCACAAAGTATGGCATCATTTGGTATCAAATTTCTGATATCGTTTTGAACATCTTTTAATGTTTTTGTCACACCTTTTAACGAGTTCTCCGTTACTCCGCTATATTCCGTTAAATAATTAGTAATCTTAGCTGGAGGTATGACAAAAGTGTCATAAATTGTTTCTAAACTCTCATCTACAATCGCTACTCTAGCTAAGGCACGGGGATCTTGACTCGTTTGTACCATTTCGCAATCTAAGGCAAATAACGGGGAATCGTTGCTAACTGGTTCGTAACGATCTTTAGTATGTTTAAAGTCATTAAAGACTTTTTCATTCGGTAAAGGGTAACCTTCTAGTAGCATTTGAACAGGGCTTAGTATCAAATCTACTTTTGTACATCTGTTCTCCGTTGAATTATCATTATCCTCTATTGGGGTTACGTTTGTTACGTCGCTTAACGAATCCCACATAAATTCTTTATAAAAATTGTCTAAAATAGATAATTGTACAGCTTCTTCGAATATTTTGCCCGTTTTAACAAATTTTGATTTGTTAGCTAAGTATTCTTGACATGAAATGCCTTCCCAAATTAGTAAGGTCGTTGTTTGAATCTTGGTAAAGTTAAATAGGGTACAAAATCTGGTTTTTACAAAGGAATCCCTACCAATTGTTGCTAATAAAAGGATATCTTGAATGTCTTGAAGATTAAAGGTCAAAATAGGTATCTCTTCTTCATCTTTGGACTTAGGGTCAATATTGATTCTTCCAAGTAATCCCAAATTAGTTAAATAAACTGATGGTTTCTTAACAACTGTGTTCTGATATAATCTTATCTCCTCACGTAATTTATCCAATGATTTTTCTTTCTCTGGTGTTACTATTTCCTCGTCAACTTTAGGAACATTTTCAGACGTAGCACCAATGGTTTTAGTTTTAGTTTCACTTAACTCAACATGAAATGTCTTTTGCCGTTTTGGTTGAAGTTGAACTTGAGCCAAGTCACTGTTTCCAGTAACAAGGTTTAGAAAAGCGGCTAATTTCTTTTTCTTTGACTCCATACGTTTCATTTTTTTGGCAGAAATTGATGTTTTTAAGGAATTTAAACCATTATCCATACTTTTAGTTGAAAACACAAGTTCAGAGAAGCACCAAACCCGCAAACCGTCACCCGACGACCGACGTGACCCGAGCAAGTTTTATCGACAAAGGCTTAGCGAAAAACGTCGGTTTTTAGCTCAAATATGCGATTATTTCCCGGAATTTTTTTAGTTCTTAAGGTTTAGTCACTAAATTAACTATAATTACTAACGGTAACAAATTTCGTATTTAATTACCATCGAAAACCTACTAATTTAGACGAAATAAACCCCACGAGTCCACACATCAACTAGCGGTATCCGCCATTTTGATTTTTACAAATTATACTTCATACTTCCGGTCACGTGACTCTCGAAGCCTAAAAATACAAAACTCCCGCTAATTTTAAATTTCGAAGCCCCATACCTGCTCCACGGTCTAAGATAAACATTCCTAAGCCTTGGTTTGTCATCCAACCGAGGCCTAACGTACTAAAAACCGTAAAAATAAGTAGTAAAATAATTTTCCAAGAGCCATACCTGCTCCATGGTTCACCCATTGAGTTCTAATATATGTTCTGAACTCAATGGGTTCACGGCAAACATTCCTAAGCCTTGGTTTGTCATCCAACCGAGGCTTAACGTACTAAAAACGTTAAAAATAAGTAGTAAAATAATTTTTCCACAACATTTTAGAGCAAAACTACTTTTAATTCTCCCACCAAGTGAGAATTACTACAGTTGGGTGTAGTACAAAAAACAAATAAAAACAATTACATTATGGCAATAAATATATACAATTTCTGTTTGTTTATTACGTTAGTGTTTGTGTATGTGTTTATATATGTAATATATGTAAATCTTTTTGTGTTGGATGTATGTTGTTTAAATTTCTGATATAATAAAAAATAATTTCACATTAACATCGGAAAGAGTTCGGAGAAAGATTCTTCAAAATCTTCGTCACTTAAACTGCAATTTCCAGTGCTGGGTGTTTTAGGAGAATCGTAACCGGATTCGTTACTGGTAGAACCGCAAGGGCTATTTAGAAAAATATTAGTGTCCATTGGTTTTAAATGATTGTTCGATGACGTCGTCGACGATGTCTCTTCAATAATTTCGCAATCGGAATCAACGTCGCTTTTTAAGATTTCACTGGGAATATTATCGGTAATTATGAGAGGCGTGTTGTAGTACTTTTGACCAACTGTAGGAATTGTCTCTGGGTAAGAAGAAGAAGTAGTTGTAGTAATAATGTCGTCATCTCGCGATGTCGAGTCACTGTCAACAATTTCAACAATAGCTTCTTCAATTTCGACCTTCAAAGGGTCAGTGTCTTTTCTTTCTTTGTAATAAACGTGATCGAAACGTATTAGTTCTTTGATGGATTCCAACTCTGTTGGTGAGGGCCCCACCACTTCACTAGCTGTCTCAACTCTCTTTCGTTTCTGAGGGGGAAACAAGTTAAAAAGAAACGTAAGAAACTATAGGCATTTATAGTAGGGTGATCGCTGAAAATTGTAAAAGGAAATATACAGGGGGGGGGGACAATTTACGGATGAGAGACGAAGAGCTGGGGGGGGCAATATAGGGATGAAGACGTAGAGCGGGGGGGGGGGGCAATATATGGATGAGAGACGAAGAGGGGGCAATATATGGATGAGAGACGAAGAGGGGGGATATATGGATGAGAGATGCAGAGCGGGGGGAATATATGGATGAGAGATGCAGAGCGGGGGGGAGTATACGGATGAGAGACGCAGAGAGGGGGGAACAATATAGGGATGAGAGACGCAGAGAGGGGGGAATATATGGATGAGAGAGGAAGAGGGGGGAATATATGGATGAGAGAGGAAGAGGGGGGAATATATGGATGAGAGAGGAAGAGGGGGGATATATGGATGAGAGATGCAGAGCGGGGGGGGGGCAATATCTGGATGAGAGACGGAAGAGCTGGGGGGGCAATATCTGGATGAGAGACGGAAGAGCTGGGGGGGGCAATATCTGGATGAGAGACGGAAGAGCTGGGGGGGGCAATATCTGGATGAGAGACGGAAGAGCTGGGGGGGCAATATCTGGATGAGAGACGGAAGAGCTGGGGGGCAATATCTGGATGAGAGACGGAAGAGCTGGGGGGGCAATATCTGGATGAGAGACGGAAGAGCTGGGGGGGGCAATATCTGGATGAGAGACGGAAGAGCTGGGGGGCGGGCAATATCTGGATGAGAGACGGAAGAGCTTGGGGGGGCAATATCTGGATGAGAGACGGAAGAGCTGGGGCCAATATATGGATGAGAGACGAAGAGGGGGGCGGAAGAGCTGGGGGTAATACGGATGAGAGACGCAGAGCGAGCGGGGCTGCAGTATATGGATGAGAGACGAAGAGCGGGCAATATATGGATGAGACGAAAAAGGGGAACAATATACGGATGAGAGACGCGGTAGAGGGGGAACAATATACGGATGAGAGGCAGAGAGACGCAGAGCGGGGGGCAATATACGGATGAGAAACGAAGAGGGGGAACAATATATGGATGAAAGACGCAGATGGGGATATGGATGAGAGACGCGGTAGAGGGGGAACAATATATGGATGAGAGAGACGCGGTAGATGGGGAAAATGGATGAAAAATAAAGTAAAGAAATGGGAAGAGAATAAATAAATAATACTCACACAAGGTGGTTCAACTTGTGATTTTTCTTCAGGCTTTGTAATATTTTCTTCAAGCGAGCTGCCTCCGAATAATTCCGGGCCGCATTGTTGTAAGAAGTCAAATAAATCATCAGACTCATTATGATCGTTGCGTGTCCACGCAGCCCTCCAACAAACGGAGGGCTTCGTCCAACGAGAACAAGGGGTCTTCGTTTCCTGCTCCTTCTGCAGAGGTGCACTAATGGGCCATGCTTGCTCAACGGAAACGTCAACCCGAGAATTCGCGTCTTCCTCGACCTCTCGTTTGACTAAAGTAACGTCATTCGTCGTGACTGGCACTGTTGATGTTGTTGTCGTCACTGCTGTTGTCGATGGTGGTTCTAGCGTAGATTTGACTTTGTCCTGGTTTTCCAGTTTTTCTTTCAAGTACTTGTTTTCAGTCTCGAGTAACATCATAACGTTTTTAAGCCTGGAATTTTCGCAGAGTAAATTGTCCACCTTCTTTTCCATGGCGGAGACTAAGTCTTCCAGTTCGTCCATACGGGCTTTTTTACGATCGCGTGCTGTTTGCGCGGCGACTCTATTTTTAAGTTTCCTGAAAAGTGGGTCAAACATAAGGAACGTAAACATAATATCAATTTGGTCAAGATAGCGTGTGGGGGGAATATATTGACCATTATCAGGGTTCATACAACATTTGGTAAACCTATTTTACTGATATTAACATTTCCTGGGTTTTTTTCCCCATACATTTCCTGGGTTTTTTTCCACTACATTTATTTCCAGGTTTCCCACCTATATCTTCCCCTGAAATTTCCAGGTTTCCCCCTATATCTTCCCCTGAAATTTCCAGGTTTTATTCCCATATATATCCAATTTTCCCCCCTATATATTTCCCTGAAATTTCCAGGGTTTATCCCCATATACTTCCAGGTTTCCCCCCTATATATTTCCCTGAAATCTCCAGGCGTTATTCCCATATACTTCCAGGTTTTATTTCCATATATTTCCAGGTTTCCCCCCTATATATTTCCTGGATTTATTCCCATATACTTCCAGATTTCCCCCTATATATTTCCCTAAAATTTCCAGGTTTTATTTCCAGAATTTATTCCCATATACTTCCAGGTTCCCCCCTATATATTTCCCAGAAATGTCCAGGTTTTATCCCCATATACTTCCAGGTTTCCCCCTATATATTTCCCTGAAATTTCCAGGCGTTATTCCCATATACTTCCAATTTCCCCATATATATATATTTCCCTGAAATTTCCAGGCGTTATTCCCATATACTTCCAGGTTTAACCCCTATATATTTCCCTGAAATTTCCAGGCGTTATTCCCATATACTTCCAGGTCCTCCCCCCCTTATGTATTTCCCTGAAACTTCCAGGTTTTATTTCAGGGATTTATTCCCATATATCTCGCTGAAATCTCCAGGTTTATTCCCATACATTTCCCAGACATTTCCGAGTACAACACTACCTAATCAATAACTGCAAGTGTTCTTTAGAGTAATAACTTATTGATTGGTTATTTCTATTTGTAGCAAGCCCTTTAATGCAAACTTAATCAAGCCTCATAAATTTCCCTAAATTATACTAAAAATTATTAATGTCCCTGAGCTTTCCCTGAATTATCAGTCAACAATTCATTTCCCTGACACACAAAGATTCCCCAGATTTGTATGAACCCTGATTATGTAAACTAATCAATAACAACGTTGGACGTTGTTATGTGAGAAAAACGCAATAAACTAATCAATAATGACATTGTTGTGCCAGAAAAACAATAAAATAACATTCAATTATTTACCCTAGCATATTTATTCAACCTTTTCAACCAATACCTTTCAAGTATTAAAATAAAAACCTCAAATTCAAACAATAAAAACAAGTCGCACCCATCCCCAAACAATAAAAAGCAGGAAACGAAGCGTATAACCTCAATAGGAAAAACAGTACGCGTAAAACTCATTATTTCCCCAACCAAGTTTAATATAATATACAATGGAACAATAAATATCCCATAAACTTAAGTTAGTTCCGTCAAGCTGCATCGCACTTAACTGATAACTATACATGTACTTGTAAATGCAAGGGGGTAGATAAGGAAAATCATGAGTTCCGCCCCCTTCAGTTAAAACCCTGGCAATGCCTGCTGCCTGCCAACCCTGCCATGCATAAGCCTATCAATGTCAAATCTGCCACCGTGGCAAAGACCGAAGCAGAACGCGTACCCGAACTTCAAAAGCGGTTAGAAAGATAGAGGCGTATCTAAAAATAGGCCTACAATAAGCTAAGCTGAGCCTAACTAACAGAACCTTACTAATTAATTGTAAAAATAGCAATAATATTAATACACCTACCTTCTCATTAATTTTCTTCCATGGTTAGATGATCTAATCTTTGCCTTTTTCTCGTGCTATGAGATTCGTAATCCGATGACGTCTCCAATAGTTGATTTTCAAGTTTAATTTCAATCGCGACTGGTTTTTCCCGGCGATCCGACGCTGGTCTAATACCCAACAACGATTTACCGGGACCTCCGGGTACGATGGTTTTACGAAATGCGGGACTGGTAGTTAAATTTTGTAGTTGTAAATTGCCTATTCTGTTAGGCATCGTAGCCAATATGATAGTTTTCGTCGACATAACGCCGCCGCCACTTTGGATTTAAAACCCCAACCGAATTAATAACCGATCCCTAAGCCTAATTTTTTATCAAACGCGTTTCTTCTTGGCAAAATTCGGTAGAAAACTGAAAGTCAAACCGTTCTCCGTGACAGCCATAATCTAAATGAGCTCCTAGCTAGTCGTCGTGTCAAGAAGCGATTGGTTAGGGATAAAACCCACGTGATTGCGCGAGAAGCCGTGATTGGTTAAAAGACGCTAACGTCAAAATAGTTGCAATTTTGAAGCCAAATTTCACTGATTTCCCTTCCCCCGGCACGTTTAAAAGGGGGAAATTTTCGCGTTGTTAGGGGATGAAATTATCAAGTTATATTTCATCAGAAATTCTAATTTCTTTTTCTTAATAATCTGCAATCCACAGGTTGTTTTTTACCCAGGGAAATCCTATTACATATTTGATAATTTTAACGGACTTATGCGAAATGGGCGTTTCGTCTGGCTAATTATCAATTTTCTGATTAAGTTCCTGGTTTAAATTACGCAATTATAAAAGTCTTTGAGTTACCCTACCGATCTTTTTATTTAACCAAGGCCTAAACTTGACTATTTCTATAATCTATCTAATTATTTATTCAGTGAGTTATTTTAAGCATATTTGAATAAAATAAGAAATTCCCTTATTTTTAAACAATATTGCAATCAACCGTGAAATTTTCTAGAAAGTGGAGGAAATAACAAGGGAGTGGGGGGGGGGGGGGGTTCTATGACGTCAGTACAGTAACCCCGCGGGTTTCCGAGACAAACTGGAAAGGGTTTCCGAGACAAACTGGTTTCCGCGCTTATGCCCCTTCAAATTTCACTCCCACAAAATGGGTTATTGAACCAAGACCATGGCAAGAAAAAAGGCTGTTGCATCATGTCAAAATGAAAATACACCGCGTTGTTTTGGGAAATAATATTATTTTGAACTTTATTTACATGTTTATTATAACAAAAAAGGGTTAGGGGATATGATTTAATACATTTTAAAAGTTAAAATATTCATGGAATATAATCTAGTTCCTCTGGGATAGCAAATTGCTTATTTATCAAACTGTCTTCCAAGAAAAATTTACGCTTGCACCAACTTTTAACAGCGAAAATATTATCTATAAAAGATAATAAATTTTTCTTTGACTTAAAATCGCAATGCTTAATATATTTTTAGCTTAATCTCTATTTTTTTTATTATCATATCATTGAATTTCAAGCGTATCTAACTAAGGCTTAAGTCAAGGTTAGATTACGTCTATTTTTTAGGCCTACTAAGCGTTTAAAAGAAGCTAGCGCCATCTGGTGGCAAATGCAAGCATATTTCAAATTTCCCGCCATATAGAGCTATTTCAATTGGGGGGGGGAAAGGAGAGATTTTGAGGCGGGGTTTCGCTAGTCCCCGCCTAGGCGCTATATCGTGCGGGAAATTTAGCATAGAGTTCTTCAGCGGCCCGTACGGAGGGAGGGAGGGTGAAAACCGGCTCCGTTTATTGGCAGGCCCAACTGTGACGTTTCCCCCCTTAAGAAAAATATCAATGACTCACCAGTCCATCTATTGGCAGCGTCCTTGGCAATTACCGTCTCTTTTTGAATAGTTTTCATTACTTCAGGATCACAATCACGATATTTTTTAACATCTGTGATCAGTTTTTCATTAACTTTCTTTAGTTTTTCCAATTGGTTTAAGAGTTTTTCTCTATCATCATCATCTTCGCGACCAATTTTGGCTTTTTCAATCTGATCATTCAATGTTTTAAGCTTCTTTTTAAGAGAACCTTCCCGTTCTTTGAGGTCAGCTAGCTTACGTTTACACTGTGGGGATTGGGGAAGCCATATATTTCTTAAAATAATGTTATGAACAACAAGTGTCAAAAGAAATAATAAATTAAACCTACGTTGTTTGCTGCCTTGCTTGGAAAAGCCCAGAAATAAACTGAAGTTCCAATTTTTTCAGAATCAACCATTCCATCGTCAACTAATGATTGTAAAACATCTTTGACTGATTGGGCTACAATCCCCTTCTCTTTAGGAGCGATTTTCTCCAGTTCTTTTAATTGAAATACGTCCTTTTTCTCGTAAAATAACTTCATTAAACGTTGTCGTTTCTCTTCTAAACTCAAACCCTTTCTCGACTTAAAGGAAAATATAAACAAACCTTAAGCCTTGGCCCATACTTCGTTTTATAACAGAATATGAAATTAAAATAATAGATTACCATATTTAAGGCTTCGAAAGGTACTTATTATCAATTATTCTACAATTCTCATACGTTTATAAACACTAAATTGCATTTAATGCAGAAATTTAGGCGAAAAACTAAAGAGCCGGTCTACTTTTACCTAAAAGTTTCGCGCCTTTTCTTGCAAACTGAACAAGTTCGCTAAGCCCGCCTTAACAAAACGCAAAAATTAATCACGTGATACCTTCGCGCTCAAAACAAATTTCGCGCCATAATAAACCTTTCTTTTTTTCTTTGACATTTTATAACCTGGTTATTTACGCAAGAGAATTTAGTTAAAAGCTATAAAATAAACTCTTTATCAGTGAATAAGTCATAAACATAAATTTGAAATTTATATAACAGGGAAGCGACAAGTACTGTGCTTAAAGTTTTATTTTCTAATGGAAGATTACACAGAGTGCCGACACCATATTAGGCTTAAGCTATACGTAAATTAGGCCTAAAAACTTGCTTCTACAATATACAGTTAAGCCTAACGTAAATATTTTAAATCTGTTTTGAATCCAATCCAAGGTCCTTCGTAAACAAGTTTTTGAAAGGCAACAGCTTGTAATAACAGATTAAACCACCAAAATATGCAGTGCAACAAGGAAAACTTTAAAAACGAATACGATCGGGCTTGCAATTTGATAATTAAGGCCCACGTGAAAACCTTATTATTCCTTCCCTCCCCTAGCACTCTTACGTCACTATAAAACGCACCAATAGGATAGGGGCAGCCTAGGAAAAGGATCGATAAGGTTTTGAAAGCGAAAAAAGGGCATTAAAATTTTGAGGACTCTTTGCGAGCTAGAAACCTAGGAATCGAGATCACGCTAGGAGGTTAACGAAATAGGTCTTGAAACCATAATGGAGTGGACAATTCAATTGTCCAAATCCAAAGGGAGTATAATGATTATGGATTAAAGGTCAGATCAATGGCTACCTCGAAACCTAGAAGACCTACTACAACTAAAACAACAAGTAATAATGATAAAAACCACCCTGATTGTCTCGTAGGCTGTAAGTAATTAAATTAAAATATATTTTTATCTAATATTAAATTAATTTATGCAACAAAGGCTTAGGTTAAATTAGGTTTTATTCATTGGTCTATTTATTTATTGATTGATTTAAAGGGGGGGGGTTGAGAAATAGGCGTAATAAAAGCACATGTTTTCCCAAATATTTTACCCCTATCCCTTGCAATAAAGGTTTATAAGCATAAGGGCTAAAATATTATTGAAAATTTGGTCTATTTGCGGTAACTTAAATAGGCCAAATGGAATATAAGAATTCGCGCCTGTTTTTCTTATTCCATCCTATGCTTTACAGTGAAGTCTAACTGATATTTTAAAGGGGTATCGTAAGCGTTAGATAAATATTGAAGGCCACAGACGCTAAATTATAACTTAGATGCAGATAAGGAAAATTTAATTTGAAATTAGTCAATAATATTTCTTTCCCTGTTTTGATTGAAGTATTGTAGATGTAATAGAGACTCAATAAATTATATTTTTTCCTTATGGTAGCCCTTCACACCTGCAACCAATTTTTTTATTTTTGACTTTTGCGAAATTGTGGGGTTAGAAAACGTTTAGTTTGATACCAGACGGCTGGCCGGCGGGAGTTTTTTTAATTTAAAATATCTGTATTTAGGGTTAAGTACGAACTATGGTGGAATTATTACTTTTCGTGGTGGCCACTTTAATCGGATTGTTACTGTTCGACCAATACGAAAGGGAAGTTACTGAAAAAATTCAACCTAAAGAAAATTGTACCGAAGCTCGTAATGAAGATTACTACAACACTAGTCTATTTGCCGTTTTGGGTATTTCACGCGAAGAAGTTCGAACTTTTTCGGCATTTAGGGACCGTTTTCGTAGTTATAACGAAGTTAGCGCCGCTTTGAAACAAGCTGGACTCGAAAACGTGCGTTTAATAGTTGGAGTGGACTTTACTGCCAGCAATGAATGGCAAGGAAGACGGTAAGTGGGAATTTCGGGACACATAATGCGTTTTTAACGTAATTATAAAACCATTAACAGTCAAAGGGGGAATTTATCGTTGGTTGTGGGCTGTTTTTTTTATGGTTTAGGAGTTTTTGTTTTTGATGGAAAGACAATGTAGTTGTCTGCGAATTTAATGTTTAGTCGTATGCGTCTGTTAATGAGCTTTTAAATGAGTACTTACACGACATACTTTCCTCTGAAGGATTTTGATTAAAATGCAAATTACGCTAAGCCTTGGTTTTTATCTCTTTGGGGCTCCTCAGATCGTTCAGAGGCGAGTGTCTACACGCTTTAAGAGGAAGCGCAGTATTCAATCCATATCAGCGCGTTCTACAAGCATTAGGCCAAACTCTTCAACCACTCTTACAAGGTTTCCCCATTCCCGCATTTGGTTTTGGTGATTTCAAATCAAAAAATGCCGAAGTATTTCCATTAAAAGAATCGGGGGCGCCATGTTTGGATTTTATTGAACTACTTGAAACTTATAATCACGTGGCCCAGAGAGTAAGTGCTAATCCGAGAAGTAAGCTAAGCCTAATACTTAACCACGTGTATATTCGAACACAAGGTACAACTTAGTGGACCAACAAGTTTAGCGCCAATCATATGGAGGGCGGCGGAGATAGTCCAACGTTCTAGGGCATTTCATGTCCTCTTAATAGTGACCGATGGTCAAATTAGCGAGAACGAATACGCGTCACAACAAGCGTTAATTAGGGCATCTCGTTCAGCCCTAAGTGTGGTTGCGGTTGCAGTTGGAGACGGGCCTTGGCCTACTCTTGAAGAATGGGACGACAGGTTAACCGAAAGGGCTTTCGACAACTTTCAATTTGTTAGCTATCATCAAGTCATTAGGGCCACTAGAAACCCAGAAGCCGCGTTGGCTCTAAACGCGCTTATGGAAGTTCCAGACCAATATCGGACAGTGGTCAAGTTAGGTTATTTATCAAATAATGCCCAGCCTTCCACTTCATCTAGTTAGTGTTGAAAATTTCAGTGTCAAATCAATTTTTTATACTTGTTGTAAACAAAACCAACGCCCTAAGCTTTTAGTATGTGGTATTTTAGCATGTTTTTAGAGAGAAACGGCTTTCCGTAGTATTTTTCCTACTAGAATAGAATGTTTGTAAGCCTAACCTAAGCGGACTTTCAGTACCAAACGCACGATTTTATATTTAGGCTAAACTAGGCTTAAAAAGAAACCCTAAACCTAATCTGGTCTAAAATTGGAAAAAATCTAGACCAAGGAACAACTTTAACCCTAATTTGGCCTAAAATAGGAGAAACATAGACCAAGGCCCAACTTTAACCCTAATTTGGCCTAAAAGGCTAAAATAGAAGAAACATAGACCAAGGCCCAACTTAAACCCCAATTTGGTCTAAAATAGGAGAGACCTAGACCAGGGCCCAACTTAAAACCCTAATTTGGCCTAAAATAGGAGAAACATAGACCAAGGCCCAACCTTAAACCTAATTTGGCCTAAAATAGGAGAAACATAGACCAAGGCCCAACCTTAAACCTAATTTGGCCTAAAATAGGAGAAACATAGACCAAGGCCCAACTTAAAACCCTAAATTGGTCTAAAATATTAGAAACATAGACCAAGGCCCAACTTTAACCTTAATTTGGTCTAAAATAGGAGAAACATAGACCAAGGCCCAACTTAAAACCACAATTTGGTCTAAAAATAGGAGAAACATAGACCAAGGCCCAACTTTAAACCCTAATTTGGTCTACAAAAGTTCAAAAAGAGGTCGAACTTATCCGAATTTCATCTACAACAATCAATCAACAATTACTAAGCCTTGGTACTGAAAGTCCGCTACTAATAAATATAGAAAAGTTGTTATTTTGTAAATTAAAATTAATGTGGATTTTAAAACTGCCAACTGTAAAAAAGAAAAATATTTGTAAATCGGGTGCAATTAAACACTTAATCATTAAATGTTTCTGTAAAACCCATTTAAAAAAAAACATAACAAGATTAACCTAACTCATTGCCTTAAAATAGTTAAAAAAAAAATAAATAATTAACTGGTAATGAAGCATGGAATAGTTACTAAAATAATTAATAAAACAAAAAATTAGTATTAAAATTGATAAATAAAAAGTACCAAAAAAAAAACCGTGTAAATTTCTAAATATTGTAAACCATGTTGTTAAATGTATTTTACGTAACCAAAAACGGATTTGTGGGTGGAGTCAAAATATAAGCAGACGAAGTTTCTCAATAAAGTATGCGAGGATGGGTAGTGAATTTGCTACCTTCAACGTTCTTCTCACATTAATCCGTTTTTGAGGTAACCCAATAAGAGATAAAGAAAAAAAATAACCTAATCTATTCTTTCACAACACGAGCAATGTGAATGTGAAAGTTTATGTGCCTTTAATTTTTGTAACATGATAGTTAAACCATACCTAAAATCCGTGTAATTTATATATATTTTATTCCCGCCATTTTTGAAGGTAATGTTTTGTAATTAAAATAAATCATCATCCTGTTGCTTGCACTAGTTAGTAATTAGTATAAGAAACCATTAATGAGTTGTACTCAAATTCTCCACACACAAAAACGATGTTAGATAAATAAATTAAAATGTGCCAATGTAATTAAATTAAATATAGTTACGTGTTTTAACATATCCTATAACTAACTCCAGGCTATAATTGTGATTAATTTTTTGTAAAAATAGGTTTTTTCTAATAATCAAGGAAATATTGCTTGTAAAAGTGTCAAAGAATAGTTATTTCTAATGTACAAATAAAATTATTTACATTAAATTCGGTTTAATAGTCAATATCGCTAAATTAGTTGTGATTAAGCGAATTTCTAGGCCTATTTTTGGTCTAAAACTTGTTCTTTTATCAATGTTAAGCCTAATTTTGTCTACAGAAACGACCGTTACCTATTTTGAAATGCCAAAGCCTAGTTCTCAATGTTAGGCCTAAATTGGACTATTGAAACTCTAGCTAGGCCTAACGAGACTCGAAATTGATCTAATATAATCTATTATGAAATGCTAAGCCTAATTCTCAAGTTTAAGTCATAGAGATAGGAAGTTTTTCTACACAAACGCTAAGCCTAACCATCTGGCCTAACACAATCTCAAAGTAGTATAAATAAATCTCTTACTTCTCAATGTTAGGCCTAAATTGGACTATAGAAACGCTAGCTAAGCCTAACGAGACCGGAAATTAATTTAATATAATCTCTTATGAAATGCTAAGCCTAATTGTCAAGGTCAAGGGAAAGTTTGAGTACACAAAAGGCTAAGCCTAACGCATAGCCCACTTGATCACGCACGCTGGCTGCACGCGCTCTAGAAGCCCGTCCAAACGATTTTTTTTTACATGTTAACTCGCGAATACGGCGTCACATAGGTTCGGTCTAAACTTTCAAACCCGTCTGGTTTTAACATGGGCGTCTATGGGAGGGGACCAGTTTTTTCAACGTTTTTGGCCCAAATAGTGCATCTACTGGTTCAAATCTCTTGAATTTTTAATGAGACGAGTATTGAAAGGTTTGATATTATCCTGTAAAATTTAAAGCCTTCAGCTTTAATAGTTTTTTTTATAAAAAAATAAAAACCATCACATAGTAGAGAATTTTGCCCCTTCAATTTCTCTACTATGTGATGATTTTTATTTTTTTATAAAAAAACTATTATAGCTGAAGGCTTTAAATTTTACAGGATAATATCAAACCTTTCAATACACGTCTCATTAAAAATTCAAGAGATTTGAACCAGTGGATGCACTAATATTGTCAAAAACGTTGAAAAAACTGGTCCCCTCCCATAGAGGCCCATGTTAAAACCAGATGGGTTTGAATTTTAGACCGAACCTATGTTATTCTCATTTTTAGGGTCGATTGAGCGGGCTTCTATAGCGCGTGCAGCCAGCGTGATCAAGTGGGCTATGGCCTAACATGACCTTAAAGTAGTCTACTTTCATCTCATTTGAAATGACAAAGCCTAGTTCTCAATGTTAGGCCTAAATTGGACTACAAACCGCTAGCTAAGCCTAACGAGACTGGAAATTGACCTAATATCATCTCGCTCTCATGAAATGTTAAGCCTAATTATGACCGTTGAGCCTAAATTTGCCTACACAAGCGGTAAGCCTAATTACACCGTAAATAAAGAAACATAATTAAACCCAAATAAGTTTTACTTTCAAATACCCCAAATAATTATATACACTTCAACATTAATATTATCTACAAAAAAACACTTAAACACTTTCTTTGACTTATTTTTTTCTTCTTTGTGAAATGAGCAAAACAAATAAAAAAAATTACAAACATCGTGGTATAAAAACATAATTTTTGTAATTTAAATTTTAATTATTAATTAACTTAAGTTTCTTTAATAAAAAAATGCGGTGGGGGGATTTTGAATATAAAAAATTAATTAACTATAAACGCGTGTTTTTTATCATTTTTAAACTTAGAAATTTAAATTGTGTTTAATTGAAAAAAATATATAAAGCATCTATAATAATAATAATAATAATTATTTTAACAACCAACATTATTTTGAACATTTAAACTCTTAGTTAAGTACGACCAAACTATTTTTGGTTCTACTTTTGTATATTTGTTTGTATATTTGTTTATTCGCGGATACAATATGTAAAACATTGCACTTAAAATAAGATTCAGCCATTTAATTAATTTAAATTAAATCATTTTAAGTTACTAAAAGGGTTAATTAAGAAATAAGGTTCGTAGGCATACGTTTTTTTCTTTTTAAATTTGGCGCCTTTTTAAAAATAGACCTATATATGTAACAGCGCCATCTTGTAATTTGAAATAGGGGTATTTTTTAGTTCGAAAAATTAGTTAATTACCTAGTTTTACAGGAATATTCGGCAGTGTAGATATATTTCTATCAAAAAACTTCTAGAATATTGGTTCGATATTACTTTGTTAAGCCTAACTTGTTCCCAAACCCATTGAATGACTCATCGTTTCTCCCTAAGCCTTGGCCATATTTTTAAGCATGAATACTCTTCCAAATCATTTTTAAACCTCCGTTAAGCCTAAAATGGTTGTTTTTAAACCATTTAAACTCCATCTTAAGCAGTAATAACGCATTTTTTCTTAGGCCTAACTTTAAAAATCGCGTTTTTCTTAGGCCTAACTTTAAAAATCGCGTTTTTCTTAGGCCTAAGTTTCAAAAACGCGTTTTTTTTAAGCCTAACTTTCAAAATCCGTTCTTTTTAAGCCTAATACCTTTGAAAATCCGTTCTTTTTAAGCCTAATACCTTTGAAAATCCGTTCTTTTTAAGCCTAATACCTTTGAAAATCCGTTCTTTTTAAGCCTAATACCTTTCAAAATCGCATTTTCTTAAGCCTAACTGTCAAATTTTTCCATGTATTAAGCCTAATAACTTTCAAAAATCGCATTTTCTTAAGCCTAACTGTCAAACTTTACCCTTACATTAAGCCTAATAACGTTCAAAAATCGCGTTCTTTCTTAAGCCTAACTGTCAAACTTCACCCTTACATTAACATTAAGCCTAAATATTAAAAATACGTTAGGCGACATTCAAAATGGCTGAACCTTATAAAAAAATGTTACGTTTTTTTTTCTGGAACGCTTAAACTCTCTTACAAATATTAGTATATCACCCCACAAAGCTAATTAAGCTACACGTTAACATCCAATGGAAATTTGATTGTCGTTTCTTTGAGGCAGGCTTTTATTAAGTAACGTTTTCCATTTTTGTTTTAATTTTAAACATTTATTACTCCGGTAAACGTTACTGACGAAGTCGAATATCTAAATTAATTCTTTACTTTTCCTAATGCTTCTTTAGAAGTTTCTAATTATATGTATGTTTTTGTCCCACTTAACGAATACCTATTTCTTAATTTATCCTAACAAGACAAAGGGGGGAGGGGCTTAGAAAGAAAATTTGGAAGTAGTACCTATAGTTAGGAGTTTATGGCTTCCAAACTTGTTGAAAAACTCCATGAATGAATCGTAAATCATGAAAGTTATGCCAACGTCAAGACAAACTCGGCTCAGACGCGGAACAGTTCCTTTATAGAATCTGTAGTTTAAAACCATCTTTTAACTTTTTTAATTTTGATAGGGGGAAAAACTACTACTCTTAAAAGAAAACAAACACCAAGAACAGCAATAATGCAAGCAACAGGATGTGCAATAGTATGGTAATAAGAACAACACTAATTCGGGATAAAAACTACTAAAACCAATACCAAAAGCCACTGGGTTTTTATAGGTTTGTTATGCATTTTAAAACCAAAAAGAAAAAATAAATCCCGCCCGCCAACAGTAGTTTTCCTACTAAATTCCGGCCCGCCAACAGTAGTTTTCCTACTAAATTCCGGCCCGCCAACAGTAGTTTTCCTACTAAATTCCGCCCGTAAACAGTAGTTTTCCTACTAAATTCCGGCCGCCAACAGTAGTTTTCCTACTAAATTCCGCCCGCCAACAGTAGTTTTCCTACTAAATTCCGCCCGTAAACAGTAGTTTTCCTACTAAATTCCGCCCGTAAACAGTAGTTTTCCTACTAAATTCCGCCCGTAAACAGTAGTTTTCCTACTAAATTCCGCCCGTAAACAGTAGTTTTCCTACTAAATTCCGCCCGTAAACAGTAGTTTTCCTACTAAATTCCGCCCGTAAACAGTAGTTTTCCTACTAAATTCCGCCCGTAAACAGTAGTTTTCCTACTAAATTCCGCCCGTAAACAGTAGTTTTCCTACTAAATTCCGCCCGTAAACAGTAGTTTTCCTACTAAATTCCGCCCGTAAACAGTAGTTTTCCTACTAAATTCCGCCCGCGAACAGTAGTTTTTCTACTAAATTCCGCCCTAAACAGTAGTTTTCCTACTAAATTCCGCCGGTAAACAGTAGTTTTCCTACTAAACCCTTAAAAACAATCTAGAAATTGTGCAAAAAACCAAGCAAGCAACAAAACCTTGCTGAAATAATAAATATTTTCAAGACTTACGCTTTGAATCCCTCATGCTTGGCAATTTGAACAGTGCAATCCCACGTATTTTTGTACTTATGTGCCTCAAGACCCTTAGAAAAAGAATTAAATCCATTAATTTTTCATAATTAATCGGCATTTAATTGCGCTAATTATTATCATTTACCTGCATTCGAGTTTTAACCACATCAATGGGAGTATTTCCAAAAACAGAAACGGCCCCAGCAATTGCACCAAACATTCCAATAATCAATTTATTAACTGGTTTAGTTGGATCTCCACCTCGGTACCAATCTTTTAATGTTTCCATAACTCCAAAACGCATGGCTTGATTACTGCCTTGTTTTAGGATAGTGGCGGTAACCCCCTGATATGTTCCCCTTAAACCTGACATTAAATAATTAAGTTTAACTTTAATTGACTTAAATACCTAACTAACCTTATACTTGATAAATATGCCAAGGCTTAACGCGGTAATTTTATCTGACTGCCTCAAAATGATGCATCGTCTGCTAAACAGTAGAAACCTTCAACATTTTCGCCACTGAAGCAGACGACGTATTATTTTAAACCGAGATTTATTAGTTAATAAATATCGCGTTAAGACTTGGCACACGTATCGCGAATACGTGTACAAAGGCTTAACACCATAAATTTAACTGACTGTGTCAAAATCATTATTTATCTACTTCACAATAGAAACTTTGAATATTTCCGACTCTGAAGCAGACAACGCATCATTAGGGACCCCAATTTATTAGTTAATAAATATCGCGTTAAGCCTTGGCACACGTATCGCGAATACGTGTGCCAAGGCTTAACGCCGTAAATTTAACTGACTGCGTCAAAATAATGCTTCACAACAGAAACTTTGAATATTCCGGACTCTGAAGCAGACGACGCATCATTAGGCACCCCGATTTATTAGTTGGTAAATATCGCGTTAAGCCTTGGCACACGTACGTATCGTGAATACGTGTGCAAAGGCTTAACACCCTAAATTTAACTGACAGCGTCAAAATAATGCTTCACAACAGAAACTTTGAATATTCCGGACTCTGAAGCAGACGGCGCATTATTAGTAACCCCGATTTATTAGCTAGTAAATATCGCGTTAAGCCTTGGCACACGTACGTATGCAAAGGCTTAACACCCTAAATTTAACTGACACCGTCAAAATAATGCTTCACAACAGAAACTTTGAATATTCCGGACTCTGAAGCAGACGACGCATCATTATGGACCCCGATTTCTTAGTTAGTACATATAGCCCCTAAGCCTTGGCATACATATCGCGAATAAGGTGGATTAAATGCTTATAAAATTAGCACTATACCTTCAGTTCTTACAATTTCCCTAACACCATGGAAGAACCCTTTATATTTTGGAGTAGGGCTAGCTTGATCATTTATAAATTTAACTTTAACAGTTTCCATAGGAGTTACGGCAAATATAGCTTCGCAAACTCCGGCGCCTAAACCACACAGTAGCCTTTTAGAAGGTGCTAAGTTACCTCTTTCATCTACGCTACGTTTCTTAAACTCTTCAAATGCCCCAAACCTAAAAGTTATTATCAAGTTTTAAGAGGGAATTATTGGACTTCGGGGTCATCATAATGGATGGGGTACGTTTCCCTTCGATAACGGAGTTATTTCTTACCTTACAGCTGATTTAGGAACAGATCCGTATATAAGAACACTAAGTCCTCTATAGAGACCGGTAACTCCGTGACTTTTAACAGTTTTCCTGACTACATCGGCAATACCGTTATATTTTGGTTTGGCAGACCTTTCGTCTAATTGTAGTTGAGTTTTAACGTACTCGGTTGGAAATGTAATGCAAATTTCAATACCGCCTGTTATGCCACCTGTTTATTAACATACAATGATTTGTAGTTAATTAAAACATGGCTTAATGACAGTTAATAACCTTAAACTGCATTAAATTTAAAGGCAAAATAACATAGGGTGCTACTAGTCTTTATAAGAATTGCATGATTTAGGCTTAACAATTATTCAAATTTCGGATTATTTGGCAAGATTTTAAAATTGAAGTTAATTAAAACATGGCTTAATGGCAGTTAACAACCTTAAACTGCATTAAACTTAAGGGAAAAATAACATAAGGCGCCCTTAGTCTTTCAAAAATAGAGTAATGGCAGTTTCCCCAGCTTTGACTGTATTAAGGTCTATGGATAAATAATATGTGGTGCCACTAGTCTTTATTATAAAAATTGCGTGATTTTAATTTAGGCTTAACAATTATTTATTCAAATTTCGGAATATTTTGAAAGATTTAAAAATTGAAGTTAATTAAAACATGGCTTAATGGCAGTTAACAACCTTAAACTGCATTAAACTTAAAATAAAAATAACATAGGGTGTCACTAGTCTTTCAAAAATTGCATGATTTAGATTTAGGCTTAACAATTATTTATTCAAATTTCGGAATATTTTGCAAGGTTTAAAAATTTAAGTTAATTAAAACATGGCTTAATGGCAGTTAACAACCTTAAACTGCATTAAACTTAATTGCAAAATAACATTGGGTGCCACTAGTCTTTATAAAAATTGCATGATTTAGGCTTAACAATTATGCAAATTTCGGAATATTTTGCAAGAAGTTAATTAAAACATGGCTTAATGGCAGTTAACCACCTTAAACTGCATTAAACTTAAAGGCAAAATAACATTGGGTGCCACTAGTCTTCATAAAAATTGCACGATTTAGGCTTAACAATTATGCAAATTTCGGATTTAAAAAAGATAAGATATATTATGAAACAACTACGTTTTTAATCTCAAGGATTTCAACTGGGTTTCTTTAAAACGCAACCCTAATAGTTGATACCTAACTATTGAACCTTTCGATTTTTACTTAGGCCTAAAAATATCCTTGGGTAACGCAAATAATAGATTTGTCATTTTCTTGGCAGCTTTACAGGGAAAACATGGGCCTAACATTGCGTCAAGCATCTTAGTTCTAACAGGAAATATTCAATTTAGATTTTAGGCTAGTAGTGGCAGTGGTTTGAGAGAAAAATATTTGCGCCAAATTTTGCAGATAGGGGGAAATTAAAAAACCGGTTTTTCTGTTTTGGTTAACTTAGAAAAAGTGAAAGTAGGTTATGAATATGGTCCCTGGTATTTAAATTTCGCGTGTTAAATTATGTTAATTAAGTTAAACTTACCAGCTAATATTCCTTTTAAAGTCTTTCCGGATGGTAAGAACGAACTAGCGGCTAATGCGGCGCCGGTATTGGACATGGTGGGTCGCCCGAAAGGGTTCGAAAATGACCCGTGCCCTTTGCCTCTGTTGTCCATTTTAAACAAAAGCTTTTCCTACTTGACAGTTGCCTAATTTCCGAAATTATTGTATTACCAAACCGTAAGGCTTAGCGTTAACCCAATTTAGGCTTAAGATATTAATTAATATCGATAAATAATCGCTTACCAGCACGAAAATTATCGCAACGCGGTCGCTTTTTCGGCTTCTCGGGTCCAGACAAACAGCTGAGATCGTTAGCTTCTCTCTACTAGCTTTTAGGCGCGCTCTGCCACTACACAAAGGGGCTGGAAATAAGGGGGGAAATTCTCTCCTCGGTGAAGTAATATTACAAGGGGAAGGTAGTCTCCTTCTATGATTGGTTGAAACGGCACCACGCGTTAAAGGACACCAAGCGGAGTTTGTCGTAACGCTAAGCGTAATATTACATCAACATCAACTACAACGCATCCCCTGGGAAAGTTTTTTGGCAAGGCAACTTGAAGTTGCGTTTTTATATTGACGTAACAAACACGCCTTATCTTGGTATTAATTAAATTTCAGGGTTGCCATGTACATGTATATATACAGAAGAAAAAATATTCTAGAGTTATTTGTTAATAAACGAAGCTTTCTGAAATTTCATACGCTAATACAATCTTCTTATGTTTAAACGGAGTTACGTGCATTTGGAACCTTGTCTCCAATACCACGTATCTTTTTTACACAAAAACCTAACAGTTACGTATATTTTGCAGTCAACTATGTCATAATTTCCTTTTATTTTTTATTCATAATTTCCCGAAACCCATAATCACGTATCTCTTAGGTATTCAAGCTAGGCAGTTAGTTCCTATTTGAATTCAAATATCACCCTCCCACCTAACGAATCATTCCGGAAAAATCCAGAGAATGTAGGTAATATCCTCTTTTCATACGCTTACCAACTTATCCTGCCACCATTGAAAAATTAATAAATCAACCAGTTAAAAGAGCGGCAATGTTTTTACGTTAAGTTGTCGTTATTACTTTTGGCGGGAAAACTGGAGACTTTCATCCAATCCCGTACAAGAACGCCCTTCAGGATGACGCATGGGGCGAAAAGCCTCACGCGATTGGTGGCATAGTTACCGGCACGTGGTAAGGCCGGCGCCATCTTCCCCGGTTCCCCCAAACAAATTTACGGCGGCTTTTCGATTTCCTGCGCGAAAAATTTTGAATCTCGTTACTGTCGTGTGTGATGTTTAGCGCGAACGTCGCAAAATTTTTGACGGTTGTTTAAAAAGGAAAAGGCTTAAGATAAGAGAGTGACGATGTCTTCACGTTTTACAACGATGAGACGGATTAATAACAATTCAAACTTAGCTAAAATCCTTAACTTCGATAATGACAACGATGCCGATTCTTGCGGTGAAGAAGGCTCCGAACCCGGCGAACTTCTTAAGCCGAATGACGGTGAAAATAACTTGAACTCCAGCGGGTACAGCGGCAAGGACAGTGGTCAAGATTTATCAGACGACGCTATGGAAGATCATGACCACGAAGAACCCTTAAGACTTGGTCGTCGATCGGATTTGAACATTAGTTCTTCAGCCGATAACAATTTCGAATTTGCCCGGCCTTCAAGTCGGGAACTAATTAAATCCAATTCACCCCCTTACAAGAGAGTCCGCGCATTACGATTATTTGAATCGCCGCAAACCCCCAAAACATTATTACAAGTGGCCGAATGTCAGAATACAGCTGATGCCAAACTAAACCCGAGTAGAAGTCGATTATTTCCAAGTGAAACTACTAAACTTAAATCGACACCAATTGTGGGCGTACCCGAACGTAGAATCGCGGATTCGACTAAAAACGTTCAAGACGCGTATGACGCTAATGTTAACCCTTTCACGCCTTCAAGTACGTAATTAAACCCAATCAATAATTAACATACTAATTAAACTTAAAACACGGTAATTAATTAAAACACCTTAAATATTACCTTTATAGGTATGATGCTACAAAATCGTTTGAAAAAACGTAGAAAAACTTACGTTTTAAATGGGTAAGCCAATTAAAACTTATAACTTAATTTTGCTTGCTTGTTTTTAATTTAAAAATTAGGCATAACATAACATAACGGTATTATTATTTTGAATTTGAGGCTTATTTTTGGGGAGATTCGGTAGACCGTTAAAACACCACCGCTTTGCTAGCTTGCTTTGATGTTACGAGAAGGTCATACACACATTTCAAAAGTTAGTCATGGGTATCCAACTAACTCCCATCACTGGGAGCATAGTCAGGTTAGGTAATTTCACGGCACGGCGTAGTCAGTGGGTAGACTCCGTCGTCTCCACTCCGTGTGGGAGTGACCATGTGACCATAGAAGGGGTTAGACCGTCGAGACGTTAGTTTTAGAGTAATGGCAGCCTCCCGTTTTGACTGTATAGGGAATTAACACATGATGTCATTAGTGTGTTTAAATGTAGGCGCGAATTTTTTTTTTGTACCATAATACCGGTTATAACGTGATAATTTAGTAAAGGAAAATATGCAATCTTAAAAGGGATTAATTATAAGTGTTTTTAAACTGAAAAATACTAGGTTTAAAGGTTGTTTGTTTATTTTTATGTAAATAAGTTAATATATATTTGTTTAAGAAAACAATTTTAATCCTTCAATGAGATTAAGGCCGAAAAATTCCCTTTTTGATTATAGTTAAATTAAATTTAGTTATTTAAATAGTCCTTGAGTGCCTTGGTTTGTTATAAACCTTACCACTTAAAACCCAAGGGATCAAAGATAATATTTGAGAGTCCACTGACAATTATTGTCATTAAAACGATATCACGAAAACTTTGAGTCTAAATACAGTGGTTTTTGGCCTAAAATTTGTAAATTTAGTTATTTAAATAGTCCTTGAGTGCCTTGGTTTGTTATAAACCTTTCCACTTTAAAATTTAACCCAAGGGATCAAAGATAATATTTAAAACAGAGTTCACTGGCAATTTTTGTCAGGAAAATATACGATATCAGAAAAACTTTGACACTAAATATAGACCAAGGCCAAGTAGTTTTAGGCCTAAAATCGGTACCAATATTTACGCCAATAATAATTAGGAAAAGTTATTGCAAAACGTTTTTTTTTTTTTTAAATATTGCAAAAGTGACTTTCGCAAATAAAAATGATTCAGCAGGTATTTTATTTGTCATCTTGGTCTAAACTCGTCTGAACCCCTTTATCTAAGACTTATTATCCTTAAAAAACGTGATTAATGTCCTATAATCTTTATTATTAAAAACGTGATTAATATCTTGTAATCTTAATTCCATTGCGTCATATTAACTTCAAGACAGACACTTAAGAATTATCTCAAAAAGTAAAATTCCATAAGACGGTACTCATAAAAGATAGTCTAATAAAATAACCTTGGAAATAATAAAAATATAAAAAAAATCAACCGTTTTATTTCATCCAAGGTCGGATTTTATATTAGTGTCAGGGACTTCACAATATGAACAGGACATATAGAAACCCTGGGAAAAAAGTTGTCCCATAGATAAAGGCTTTCTTAGAAAAAACATTTCTTCAATCTACTGACTCTATGAGGAAACAAGTTGTTCCATAGATATACGCACGCTTTCTTATAACAGGGTTCATACAAACCTGGAAAAATCAGGGAAATAAATAGTTGACAAAAGCCTCAGGGAAAGTTCGGATTTTTAGTAAAATTCAGGGATTTAGATAGTTGACAAAAACATCAGGGAAAGTTCGGATTTTTAGTAAAATTCAGGGAAATAGATAGTTGACAAAAACATCAGGGAAAGTTCGGATTTTTAGTGAAATTCAGGGAAATAGATAGTTGACAAAAACATCAGGGAAAATTCAGGGAAATTTGCCTCAAAAAGGGGCCGAGTAATTAAGAAAAATGTTCACTAACATACCCCCTCCATAGGATTAACATTACACTAAACTTTGGAGGCTCATAAGAGATACGGGGATGTCCTTTGATTATGTAATAGTCATATTTGCCCCCCCCCTTCTTCGTTAACATTTGCACCATAAGATACTCCATATACGGGAAAAACCTGGAAATCTCAGGGAAATTTGTTTCCCAAAAGTTGTACGAACCCTGACCCTGGGAAACAAGTTGTCCCAAAGATACACGCTTTCTTAGAAGAGCGTTTTCTTCGATCTACTCTATGAGGAAACAAGTTGTCCCATAGATATACGCACGCTTTCTTATAAAGACGTGGTGTGGTTTCGTTTCCTTCGAATCCATCTTAAGCATCTTTTCCCAGCTGATTCTTGAAAAATCAGCTGCTTAGGGTCCCAAACTAAAACCGGAAGTTAATTTCCTCCCCTTGGGACATCTCTTAGAAAGTCCCCATCCCGTCTCAGGAAACGCGCTCTCCTTTTAAAAAACCACCTCCTATGGTATATCTTATAGAAGGACCAGGTGATACCTGGCCATATGGTAGGTAGTTAGGTACACCCAACCAAAGATTACGTATCGACATTCATTTCCCACGGCGTTCAAGAGAGTCAATATTCCCTTCCCAAAAGTTATAAGAAACGTTTATTTTTTCTTTTTTATTATTGGCCGTTTATGTTTGCTAAAAGTGACGTCAAGCTGAGTGCCACGCCCCCAAGCACAATGTGTACTAAGAGCGTTACGAGGGGGGGGGGTTCGGGGGTTAAGACCCCGATCGGAAATTGATCAATGCAAATTTTACTATGACGTGTATTTTGTAAGGAAAGAAGGATGGGGGCCCCAGTTTCCGTTAACAAGGGTCTAAGGGTCCCCCAGAGACTTCAAGGAAATTCATTTCTAGGTTGGGCCATTTCTTTTTATTATTCTTATTATTAACCCCAATTTCCGATGTATTATTGTCGATGCATTATTTTTTTTTATTTTATTTAAACGGATGCAATATATTGAAAGATCAACAATTGAACGTATATCCGGTTTTCTAGTTTCATATCCGTTTTGGGGGTTTACTGTATTAAAGAAATTAAATATTAAAATTGAATAAATTATCTCTTCTTAAAATATGATAATTAGTACATTTAATTAGTCATGATTAAAAAAATAAAATCAAGGACTACTGCGTCGCCATTCCCCCGCCATTGGTTTAGTGGCGTCTGCTAGCACGAACCTCTTATCCCTACGGGATTGGTTGGTTGAATTCTCACAGGCTGAGAGAGGTAAGGGTAAGGTCAGGGTTCTGGCTAGCAGACGCCATGCACTAAACCAATGGCGGGGAATGGCAACGCAGTAGTCCTTGATAGTTTTAAATCATGACTAATTAAATGTATGCTAATTATCATATTGTAATAAGAGATAATTTTAATATTTAATTCCTTTTATAGTTAGAAAATTTTTAATTAAGTTATAATCAGTTATGTTACCTAAACTTTTCAGATTTAAATTTCTATTTAATTAATTATTCACAAATACTTAAATTTAAATTTTAATTATAAATTATAAATTATAATTGGGTCCAGTTCTAGTCTAGCTTTATTTTGTTCATTGTACCGTAACGGAATTTCTTTTATTCTTTTGGAGAGATTGTAATAGTCAAAACACGAGGAAAATACCAACGGTCTCTTTGCTTTAGTCTAGTTATTTTATCATAGTACTGGTCAACCGTTGTTCAGCTGTTTCCTGCATGTTGCATTGGTGTGTTGTGATGTGATGTGCCAGCTGTGTTAGCTGCACCCTCTCTGAGAGGGTGAGAGCGGGGTCGGGGGTTGGGGGTCACCCGGGCCGGCTGTCGTGTGCCTTACGCGACCCCATTGTTAACGAATCCCCCAACCGCCTGTTGGGTATCGCGGACAACCATTTGCTATTGCATTTGCTATTATCTGATTTATTAGAAAATCTGAAATGCCTCTACTTTACGTCGGTTGGGTTGGGAACTTGGTGAAGGGCCTTGTCAATTCAATTGAGATGGACTTAATATGTACATGGTCTGTCGCAATCTTTTGAAAAAGAGGTTGACGGTTTTAATTTAATTATTTTTTAAGTATGGGGAGATATATTTAATTGGTATTAACTGGCGTGACGTATTAATCTAATGTCTAAATTTAAATTTAATTTAAGTTGATTAAATTTATATTATTTAAATGTTGTATGGATTGTGCGATAATACAAGTGTTGCCAGTGCATTTTTTTTGACGTGCGCGCAATTCAACTGCTATCTACACAATATACTTTTTGAAAAGCTTGTATAGTACTCAGTTCAGTTCAATTCAGTTCCAAACCTAAATGATGCAGGATATGCACTAATAACAAATTACTGACAACACTGTCCATGAAGTGCGTATGGTTAAAGTTAGCAAACGGGGGAAGGGACACTTTTCTATAGTTTCCGGGTTCTGATTAATGTTTATCTTCCCTACAAGTTAATTTTAATTTCTAAAAGTTCATAAAACTCCCCAAAAAAATAATTGATATTTCTTATTATCAATATATATATTTTTATTTTGTTTACCCAATCCTTTCATTTTTATATTAAATTTAATAAAACTTTAGAAAAACAGCAGATGTTAATATCATATCAAAGTTTGAACTTTAACCCAAGCAACTTAATGTTTTTCAAAAAAAAAAACACAAAAACGCAGGGAAAAAGTTGAAAAAACCCTTAAAAATCAACCCAATTTCTTGTCTTTTATCAAAAAACGATTAAAAGAAATTTTTTCTTTCAAAGAAAAAGGCTTATTTTACCCCAAAAAGATTAGTAAATAATATCGATATCAAAGTTAAAGGCCTAAAAGTTGTTTTTCAAAACGTTTTCAAATTTTCCCCAACGGTCATATACATACGAAATATTTTTTGTCATCACCTGTACAAGATGGCTTCAGTATATTAAGCTTCTACATGGAATGCATACAGTTACTAGGAATTGTAGCTCTTCCCACAAACGAAAGCTCTCTATAGACACAAAACCCGAATTCATAGAGGCGAAATACTTCCTAGTAGCTGTATGCATTCCATTAACACCGAAGGCACGCGCCATCAGACCATAATCTCTTATTTCAATAAAGGACCCTAGGTAACAAATACGTTGGCACGCCAGTCCAGTAGGGTTGCAACTTTGGTGCTGGTAGACATAGCGTCGGTCGGAGTTTGAATAGAACTTGGGAGGGACATTAGGGACTTGTACAATGACGCGACGCGTTCTAAATCTTGTAAAGAATCGCGATTGCAGACAGGGGACGCGTGCCAACCACCTACCAGATGTTTCCTGTTTTTTACATAAATATATTTCTACTTACTGCAGCTCCTGTTGATTTAAGAAAAAAGGTCTATTTTTTTATTATTTTCGCTAAATTTTAGCAACGGTTTTTGCCTTAAGTTAAGTTTAAATACTTAGTGTAGTATTTCTTACGTTAAATTTAATTAAGGGGGTCATCCATAAAACATTCCTTACAATGTTTATCGTAACTTTAACTTGTGTTAGGGCCGGGTGTATATAGTACTTTTCTTAAAATAAAACAATTAAAAACCAGGAATAACTTAAGAATGTACCTTTTTAATTTTACCTGTCAAAAATTACCGGACAAACAAAGGCCCAATTCATAAGGCTATAATAACCCCGGAAGAACGAGACTAAAATCATTTTACAAAAATAATAAAATTTCCCACGAGTACGATAACCCTCAAAAATTAATTAAAATTAATTCAATTCAATTAAGACTAAATCAAAGAATGAATACTCTATTTTGTCCAAGATTATTTATAACAGAGAATGGTCTATTTTGTCCAAACAAAGAACCATCTATTTTGTCCAATATTATAAATATAACAAAGGGCCACAAATAAAACATCAAATATTATGGCCACGTATCTCAGGTACAACGGTAAATCATCCCATGATAACAACACAGGTGTGCTTACCTGGGAAATTCGTATTGCATGTAGAAAATAAATAATGAATTAACAGGTGCTTCTAATATTATTATTATTATTAGGATTAAAAATAAAAAATTGCGTTGATAAGGGCATTGCACTTGACTCAAAAATGATGCAGATAATTTATGCGTTGGTGGTTTGTTTATACTAAATAGAATCAAACCTGGTTTTATTCCCAATGAGATAACAAGTGTTTTTAATATTATAATTATTATCATTCTAACGAATTTTGCGATTTTTAATTTAAACTGTTTGTTGTAGTAATAATATTATAAAAAACATGTTTTTGTCGATGTTTTAACGGTTTTAATTTAGGCCTAGTTATAACGGTTATATTGTTTGACCAAGAAGTGATATCTAGTTTACTAGGGAGAAGGTAAATAAATTCGCGCGCACATTTCCAGCTCTTTATCTCCAGTCCAAACGTTACATGACATGTCCGGAGTTAATCCCCGCCGCCTCTAAATTACAACAACCAGCATCTCATTGGTTCTTGAAAACTCGTGCACGTCAGCGCGGCGACGCGAATGAGTACGAAAATTACAGTCATATTTTCCGACTGAGGAGAGGCGAAATAGCCCGGAGCCTCCTCCTTTTACGTCCCCCCTTGTATTTTGAAAGGGGGACTGCAGGACTATAGCCCGCGCGAATACTTAGGCATCTTATACCTTCTCCCTACTAAACTATATATCACTTCTTGCCTACACAGGGTTCGTACAAAATTTTTGGAATGAAATTCCCTGACTTTTCCAGGTTTTCCCTGACTAAATTCCAGCAATTTCCCTGACCATATGCAATAACTTACAAGGCGTAAATATATGAAAACCAATCTAAATTCACTCGAATCATTTTTGCACGAGTTGTCATTGTTATAAAGATAAGCCAATTAATTCGTTTAAATTTAACCATAAGTAAATAAATAACCGGAGCGAGCGAAGCGAGCTCCGCGAATTTGGGGTTCTGCTCAAGTCTCAGACAACACTTTTTTGGTCACCCTTATACTGTCATCCAGACTATCAATTTCCCACCAATATATTTTTCCCTGACTTTTTAGGCACATTTTCAATTTCCCTGACTTTTCCCTGACCTTTTAGGCCCATTTTCAATTTCCCTGACTTTTCCAGGTTTTCCAGGTCGTGTACGAACCCTGCTACAGGGTGTTTATTTGTAGCTTGTTTATTTAGCTTCAAGTCTAGTATTTAATTCTTTGTTCGTTTTTTAAATTTTTTTACAGAAGTTTATTAAGCAACAGTATCGATGAACTTATGGAAGATGATTTTGACGAAGATAATGATATTCAACCACCTAAAGTAAGTTCACCATGTTCATACAATACAGGGTGTACATCCATTACCCAAGGAGCTCTCTCTTTTTTTAACAACCCAATATATAATTTATTTCCATTTTGAACCCCTAAATAACCCCATATATATTTATTTTTATTCATGTAGCGTATTCATTTGAAAGACACAAATATCTCACGTTACGCCAATGAATTTTTGGAAATTTGTCAAATTGGTTCCGGCGAATTCGGAAGTGTTTATAAATGCATAAATCGTTTAGACGGATGCACATACGCCCTTAAAAAATCTCGAAAACCTTTAAGAGGAACGGCTAACGAGTAAGTAACCCTTTATTTAATTATTTAATTATTTATTATTAATTATTACGGGAATGCATACAGCTACTAAGAATCATTGCGACCCCCACACATCTCCCACGTTAATTTCTATGAATTCTGGTTTTGTGTGTGATTAATTTAATAATAAGGGAATATATACAGCTACTAGGAAGTATTGCGGCCCCATATATATATATCCATCCCATGCTAATTTCTATGAACTTGGGTTTTTGTGGGTTATCGATTTAATAAGGGAATACATACAGATACTAGGAAGCATTGCGACCCCCCCCCCCCCTATATATACATCTCCCATGTTAATTTCTATGAATTCGGATTTTGAGGGTTATTAATTTAATAAGGGAATACATACAGATACAAGGAATCATTACGACCCCATATATATAAATCCCAAGTTAATTTCAATGAATTCGGGTTTTGTGGGTTATTAATTAAATAATAAGGGAATACATACAGCTGCTAGGAATTATTGCGACCCCCATACATATCCCATGTTAATTTCTATGAATTCGTTTTTTATGGGTATACCGGGCTTGAGAACTGAAGTCTATAATTAATGTTAATTAAATTGCAATTAAAACGATATTAACAGGCGAACAGCTTTGAACGAAGTGTACGCTCACGCTGTATTGGGTATTCACCCACACGTTGTTCGTTACTATTCAGCATGGGCTGAAAATCATCACATGTTAATACAAAATGAATATTGCGAGGGTGGCAGTTTGGCCGATGTCATAGAGAATAACGCCAGATCAGGCAGTCAATTCAGCGAACCTGATCTTAAACTGATTCTGTTGCATGTCGCGGAAGGGTTAAAATATATTCATTCCAAACATTTGGTACATATGGACATAAAACCAGGTAAGATAAAGAGAATTAATTGTATGGGTTGTTACTGTATTAGAAAGTCCTGGAAAAGTCGGGGATGGATGTCAGGGAAGTCATGGAAACGTTGGTGTTTTAGGCATAAGTGTGTCAGGAAAATCAGGGATTTAAAAATTGGGTCTGGGAAAATAGAGGATTTTAAATACTAGGAATCAAGGAAGTCCTGGAAAAGTCAGGGATTTTAAAAAGCAGTTTATCAGGGAAGTCCTGGAGAAATCGGGGAATTTAGAAATGCGTGTCAGGGAAGTCCTGGAAAAGTTAAGGATTTTGGATATAAGCGTGTCAGGGAAGTCCTGAAAAAGTCGGGGATTTTTTAAAAGGGTTGTCAATAAAGTCCTGGAAAAGTCGGTAAATTTAAAAATGGCCGTCTTTCTTTCTTTTTACAAAAAAAAGGTAACATCTTCATTGCCAACGAACAAAAGGGTCCTTTGACGGGAAACGGCGTTTCAATGACGCACAATTCCGACGATGGTTTCGAAGATGACGACAGTGAGGAGGAAGTCACATACAAAATTGGTAAGAAAAAAACCTTTCTTAAATTTCTAGGCAACCAAAATTTTGCAGGTGCTTCAATTCAATTTAATTTAGCCGTTTAAAAAGATATAGTAATAAAAATGTCTCAAAAGAAAAAGAATCAAACGTCTTTGACGATCTTGGCAGGTGATATTTTTAGCCGTTTTATTATTAGACTAAAATAGGCCTAAATGTCTTAGAAGGGTTCTTTTCTTTATTTTTATATTTGAAATAATAAATATAAGAACTAAATTAGTTAAAACAAAATTCACCTGCGTCTAAAAGGCCTATTTTTTATTTTGGCGGGGTTTTAAATGTCTTGGTCTAATTGTTACGTAGAATTGTTGTAGGAATACAACTGCTGAAGGGGCAGATGTTTTTTATCTTTCATGTTTTTGTAAGGTGTTATTATTAAGCGAAAGTTTTTAATTTATGTTCATTACTTTCGAATGTGTCGCGCGTGTTATTTATTTGACAGATGTCATTTCAAACTTGGTTAATTAATTTGTTTTATATTTCTGGAAATAATTATTAGCTCATATTTTGTCAAGTGCACTTGACTAAAGTTTATGCTCGGGAAAATGTTGGTCCAAGTGCGCTTGAATAACTTTGTCAACTGCACCTGAATTGATAAATTCGTTCAAGTGCAGTTGATAAAGTTAATGCTTGGGAAAGTGTTTATCTGTTCAAGTGCAGTTGACAAAGTTAATGCTTGGGAAAGTGTTTATCTGTTCAAGTGCAGTTGACAAAGTTAATGCTAGGGAAAGTGTTTATCTGTTCAAGTGCAGTTGATAAAGTTAATGCTAGGGAAAGTGTTTATCTGTTCAAGTGCAGTTGACAAAGTTAATGCTAGGGAAAGTGTTTATCTGTTCAAGTGCAGTTGACAAGTTTATACTAAAAAATAGAATATCAAGTGCAGTTGACAAGTTTATACTAAAAAATAGAATATCAAGTGCAGTTGACAAGTTTATACTAAAAAATAGAATATCAAGTGCAGTTGACAAGTTTATACTAAAAAAATAGAATATCAAGTGCAGTTGACAAGTTTATACCAAAAAATAGAATATCAAGTGCAGTTGACAAGTTAATACTAAAAAAAAAATAGAATATCAAGTGCAGTTGACAGTTTATACTAAAATAAAATATAATATCAAGTGCAGTTGACAAGTTTATACTAAAAAATAGAATATCAAGTGCAGTTGACAAGTTTATACTAAAAAAATAGAATATCAGGTGCAGTTGACAAGTTTATACTAAAATAAAATATAATATCAGGTGCAGTTGACAAGTTTATACTAAAATAAAATATAATATCAGGTGCAGTTGACAAGTTTATACTAAAATAAAATATAATATCAGGTGCAGTTGACAAGTTAATACTAAAAAAAATAGAATATCAAGTGCAGTTGACAAAGTTCATGCTCAGAATAGAGTATCTGTCAGTCCAGTTAATATAGACTTAAACATGGCGACAAATGCGAGAAAAAAATGGTCACTAAACAAACCAACTTGTATTTTGTGTGATGTAGGCGATTTGGGTCACGTTACCTCGATAGTGAATCCTCAAGTTGAAGAAGGCGATTGCCGATACATGCCATTAGAAATCCTTCACGAAAACTACAGTCATTTAACCAAAGCGGACATTTTCGCGTTGGGCTTAACCATCTTTGAACTGGGAGGTGGCGGACCATTACCTAAGAACGGGGACCAATGGCACGACATTCGCGAGGGAAATCTGCCCAACTTGGACAGATACTCCAAGGACCTCAATGCCTTACTTAAAGTAAGTTGTCAAACTAATAAAAACAATTTAAATTTTAGCTACGTTGGTCTGAAGTGAACTTGTAGTTAATTGTGAATAATGTTAACTTAAATGGGAAATTAAATTAACTTTTCCAGCAATTAATTCATAAAGACCCTGAACAAAGGCCATCAGCCGCGGCCTTGACGCAAAATCCCGTTCTAGTTCCTTTCGCTAACAAAACTAAGGCGCAACTTCGTAAAGAATTGAATGCTGAGAAGTTTAAAAATGAACTACTTTCAAAGTAAGGAAATTATCATTACCTGTATTTTTCCTACTATTCGTATAGTACTTCTCATACGGTTTTAGTTTTTTCCTACTAATCCTACAGTACTTTCAATACTATTGTAGTTTTACTATGGTTCCTTTTGTAGTTTACATTCTATTGACGTATTTTTCCTACTGTTCCTACAGTACTAAATACTATTGTAGTATTTTTCATACTACTGTCGTGTTTTTCTACTGTTCCTACAGCACTTCCATGCTTTTATAGTATTTTTACCCACCATCCCTACAGTACTTTCCACACTACTGCAGTATTTTTCCTCCTATCCTTACAGTACTTTTCATACTACTGCAGTATTTTTCCTCCTATCCTTACAGTACTTTTCATACTACTGCAGTATTTTTCCTCCTATCCTTAAAGTACTTTTCATACTACTGCAGTATTTTTCCTCCTATCCTTACAGTACTTTTCATACTACTGCAGTATTTTTCCTCCTATCCTTACAGTACTTTTCATACTACTGCAGTATTTTTCCTCCTATCCTTACAGTACTTTTCATACTACTGCAGTATTTTTCCTCCTATCCCTACAGTACTTTCCACCCTACTGCAGTATTTTTCCTCCTATCCCTACAGTACTTTCCACCCTACTGCAGTATTTTTCCTCCTATCCCTACAGTACTTTTCACACTACTGCAGTATTTTTCCTCCTATCCTTACAGTACTTTTCACACTACTATAGCATTTTCCCTACTATACTACAATAAACCCCCCTATTTTTTCCCCTCACAACAGAAAACTCGAACTAGCAGCAAAATGTCTGCAATCAGGTCCTCATAGTCAACCTACGAAAAATGACAATCAATTAAACGCGAGACTAATTGGCAAGAAAGTCAATCGAAGTCACAGCGTCACAAACTTCTAAAAAAAAAAAAAAAAAAAAAAAAAACTAAAATCTCCAACCAAACTTTCAATATAATATTTCTGTAAATAATTATATTCCCCTTTTTTTAAACAAAACAAAAGAACAAAAAATATGCCTGAAATTATAAGCCAATAATTTCGCTGCACGAAAAAGCACCTTTAATTTTTTTGATATTTTTTTGTTGCATTGCACCATTTAATGCACAGCCTATTTTTAAAAACTAACTAACTAGGCCTAACTATTAATTTTTTTTAACTGTAACCCTTTCTTTTCCAAAAAAAAAAAAACCCCCAAAATATTGTACTGTAATTAATATTGTATTTTATATAAGAAGAATAAATTATTTCTTGTTTTAAAGATTTTTAATTAAGGGAAGTTTCAACTGTTTTTTATTATTTTTCGTCCCTAACTTTGAATTGGGGGATGAAGATTTACCCTCAAAATGGCGCTCAACAAAAGGTTTGTATATCACACAGTTAAGTGAAATATTTTATACAGTATTAAGATATACATAATTATATCTTTGATAATATTAACAAGTTTTTTTGTTGTTGTTTATAAATAGGATATAGTCAGTTATAATTTTAATTTTAACTTTAAGTTAAAATTTTAATTTCAATTAGTTTTATTTAGTTTCAATGCATTTAAGAGCCTAAATTTTATTTTATTTTATTTTTAGCTTACAGGGGTTTTCCTACTGTAATATTTAGTGTAGTAGCTTTTTTATTATCCCTAACTATGGTAAATAGAGGCTATTCTAAAGGATGTAGAAGTTTTCCTACTGTAGGTCTAGTTACAGGGGTTATTTTGAAATAGGCTCCTCCCCATTTTTGAAAAGGCTCCTCCCCTTTTTTGATTTGAATAAATACTATATAACAATATGGTTTAGCAATTTTAAAAAGTTTCCATCTAAACTTGGAAGGAGGTTTTTGCAATAAATAGTAGTAGTAGAATATCTACCAAAATTATAAGGAATTTCTACTAAAAACGCTCTTTGGACGTTAAAAATAACTGGTTAAGAGGAAACAGAAGTCTCTTGCTATTGGCTACGAGAAAATTCACCTCTTTCCCCCAATTGGTTAAGAAATACTACTACCCTTCACTCATTGGCTAACAATAAACTAAGGTCTTTCCCCATTGGCTACGCGAGAAAATCCAAGTCTTTCCCCAATTGGTCAAGAAATAAACTGCCCTTCACTCATTGGGTAAAAATAAATTGAGGTCTTTCCCCATTGGCTGTGAGTAGATTCAAATCTTTCCCCAATTGGTTAAGGAATAAACTAGCCTTCTCTCATTGACTAACAATAAACTAAGGTCTTTCCCCAATTGGTTCAGAAATAAACTACCCTTCACTCATTGGCTAAAAATAAACTGAGGTCTTTCCCCATTGGCTACGCGAGTAGCTCCAAATCTTTCCCCAATTGGTTAAGGAATAAACTAGCCTTCTATCATTGGCTAAAAATAAACTGAGGTCTTTCCCCATTGGCTGTGAGTAGCTCCAAATCTTTCCCCAATTGGCTCAGAAATAAACAACCCTTCTCTCATTGGCTAAAAATAAACCGAGGTCGTTCCCCATTGGCTGTGAGTATCTCCAAATCTTTCCTCAATTGGCTCAGAAATAAACAACCCTTCTCTCATTGGCTAACAATAAACTGAGGTCTTTCCCCATTGGCTACGCGAGTAAATCCAAGTCTTTCCTCAATTGATTAAGAAATAAACTACCCTTCACTCATTGGCTAAAAATAAACTGAGGTCTTTCCCCATTGGCTGTGAGTAGCTCCAAATCTTTCCCCAATTGGTTAAGGAATAAACTAGCCTTCTCTCATTGGTTAAAAATAAACCGAGGTCTTTCCCCATTGGCTATGAGTAGCTCCAAATCTTTCCCCAATTGGTTAAGGAATAAACAACCCTTCTCTCATTGGCTAACAATAAACTGAGGTCTTTCCCAATTGGCTACGAGTAAATCCACGTCTTCCCCTATTGGTTACGAAATAAACTAGTCATCACTCATTGGTTAAAAATAAACCTGACCTATTTAAGCCTACAAACCTTCAAAAATTTAAGCTAAAATGCATTTCAACTTGGTTATAATTATAATTATAACATTAACGATTTAAATTTGGCAGCAAAAACGGGAGAAATTTTGTCGGTATTTTTTTTAAACTTTCAATATTATTAATTAATAATTAATAATTAATAATTATTATATTCAATGTTTAAATTTGTAAAAATCAATTCAACAGTCAGTCAGTCACAGTAGACCTAAATATTGCTTCTTTAGTTTTTATAAGTTTTAAATAAAACACTATATAAAGTAAATTTTATTTTATAGTTTTATGGAAAACATAACGTTGTTTCAAGTCCTTTAAATTTTATTTATTATAATTTTTTTTTTGATATTTAAGTTTTTGGCACAAAATATTAATTAGGGCCTCAAAATAATAATTAATTAATATTTTTTTAAATCCCCTTTTTTATATTTAATTTTACGATAGTCCGTACGTAAAATTTTTTTTTGAAAGTAGGGATAAATTTTTAAAACTATTTACAAGTAGGGTTCAAAGTTGAGAAGAATAAACATTAAAATGTTTGTGTGAAAACACGTTAAGTTAAATTTTGGTAATTAACACCCAAAATTAACGAAGTTATTAACAATAATGAGCGCACAGCACAGTTTATTTGTTTGTTTGTATTTTTTTTTTTTTAGTTTCTAATATATATAAAATATTTTGGCAAATTTTCGTTTCTAAAAAACTAATTTTTGGAAATGAAAAAAAAAAAAAAGTTTAACGGAGTTTGTAAAAATTAATTAATTTTACAAACTCTGTAAAAAACATTCCAGCAAAATTTTGTTGCCGATTGCTTTGAATTGAATAATTCGCGCCACCAGGGGGGGGGGGTTTATTTGTTTGTTTTATTAAACAGGGCGATTTTTATTATGTACGGTAACGTAAGGGCTAATCAAATTAACGAAAAACTCTTCGACTGACCTTGAAACGTATCCCGCTGATGAACCACAAGCTGTCGTTTGTTTGGGGAAAAACGTGAATATTATGCTTAATAAAGCACCGAGAAGTAGGATGGCACTTAAACTGAATCGTAGATTACGCGAAATTGTATGAAAGTTCCAGTGAGACCACCAACCGTCATCGGGTAGCCAATTTGTTAACCAATGGGCTTGCCTGAAATTGCAATAACACGTAGATAAATAAATTTACCTTATTTTAGTTAAATTAAGGCTTAAAATTAGGTGTTAGTTACTTTAAAATCACATTAGCAGCGGTTAATCAAAGGTAAAAACAGTTAAAAGTTAAGCCTAATCATTAATTCATTCATTATGAAAACGTGGTTTTAAACCAACCAAGGCCTAACATTTCGATGTTTTAAAACTTAAGCCTAATCATTCATTCATTCATTCATCATGAAAACGTGTTTAAACCAACCAAGGCCTAACATTTCGATGCTTTAAAACTTAAGCCTAATCATTAATCCATCCTTATGAAAACGTGCGTGCCTAAACCTACCAAGGCAAGGCCTAACATATCGATGTTTTAAAACTTAAGCCTAATCATTAATCTTGGATTAAATACGACTACGTAGTCTATTTAATCCAAGCATTAATTCATCCTTATGAAAACGTGTCTTAACCAACCAAGGCCTAACATTTCGATGTTTTAAAACTTAGGCCTTATCAGTAATTCATCCTTATTCCTTATGAAAACGTGGTTTTAAACCAACCAAGGCCTAACATTTCGATGTTTTAAATTAAAACTTAAGCCTAATCATTAATTCATCCTTATGAAAACGTGTCTAAACCGACGAAGGCCTAACATTTCGATGTTTTAAATTAAAACTTAAGCCTAATTACCGTTTCTTTCTACAACCCAGAGTAATAATAAAAATAAGAACAGATAAAATGATAGAGCTTACGTTTTTAAAACCAATTTTCATGTCGAATTAGACCCGCTTAAAATTAACACAATTAAATCTAACTAATTTAATAATAATATAACAAAGAAAACCCGCAAAACTTAAGGAGAAACGCGAAACACGACCAGTCAACCACGTTGCAACTTTCTCGTTGTTTCCAACGCGCAAAACAAACTAAACGCTATTGGACAGTTCATACTCTCACGTGATTTCTGTGGTCCAATCAAATAACCCACAGACAGAAAAAAAGCGGGAAGAATTAGTCCCCGCGCAATTTAAAGTAACACGTGTTTAGGCTTAACATTATTCAAGGAAGATTAATAAAGAATTTTGTTACTAAATATAAACTTGGGTTAAATTAGGCTTAGGGAAATAAATTGTGCAAAATTTAAGCGTGTTTAATAAGCGTAAAGAAGGCAATATAGTGGACAGTACCTTATTGGATCATCCCTAAATAGTATCCTAGAGAGTTGTCTGTAGTAGGGATAAGGATTAAAGGCACTCCTAGTTGTCTGTTGTTGGGACGTGTCGTTTCCACTGTTAGTAATTGGGTTTGGAGGGAATTAGTCAATAACCAGGTGACCAAGGCTTAAGGAAAGACGGAACCAAAACGGGAATGGAGAGTAAAGTTTTAATAAGAAACTTACGTTGCCGGTGGTGGTGAGGGGTCTCTACAGGATTCATCTTTCGAGGTAGAACGTTTCATAGACGAAACGAGTCTTCGATGTTGCTCAACCTGTTGTTGCGGTTGTTGTTGTTGCTCAACCTTGGTTAATTCTTCGTTGTTATTGCTTTCTTTGGACTTTTCTTCCGAAGTTTCCGTACTAAAAAAAGGTTTTGTTATAAATTCGACGTCCTACATAATGATTAGTTTAGCTAGCTCCTCCTTCAAAACCGCGCATAGATACGTTGAGATACGTAATCATTCCTAGTAGCTGTATGTATTCTTGTATATTTTAAGTACTAACCTTTGGGATTCGTTGGGTTTAGTGTCTTCCACCTTCTCGACGCGTTCCAAGGCAGCCAATAGTTCTTCGTTACCAGTTTGGGAGTTTAAAGGACCAGTTGCGGTGCTACCAATAGCGAGTTTACGTAAATGACCACCGTTACTGGTGGAAGGTGGTGGCGCCACAACAACGTTCGGAAATGGGAACCTCTGATTGGTAGCTGATGTCGAAGACGGGGTTATAGGTGGTGATGGGGTACCTGATGACGCGGTTCCTCCTGTGGTTGTAATTGAAACGGCGTTCAATCGTTCTAATTTTGCTGGACTGATACTTGGTGTGACGGCGCTGTACAAACGGGCTCGAAATTCCTGAAATAATTCAGTTGGATTTTAATTATTCTGGAATAATAATTAGTTATGTTTAATTAATCTCATAATAACCGCGCTAATTAAGGTGTGAAGTGAATACCCACAACATTCCGTAAATGTGCCAACCCGACTTGAAATTTCAACCACAACCCTTTACCTACCTCTAACTATCAGAATTTTGCTGATAGCGAATTCCAATTTGGCTAGCGTGTAAAAGATTTGAAAGACTTATATCACCACCTATTTTTCTTTATGTGTATGCAGAGCGTATCATTAGCTTAAAATTGAGACCAATTAGGTCTAAATCGGACTATAATTAATGAAGAAACAAGTAAATTTACAAAACTAGTCATAACTTTGTTAATTTTCGTCGGATTTCGACGAAATTTGTACGAAATTGAAGCTGGTTTTAAGAACTATAAAATGAGACCAATAAGGTCGAAATCGGACCATAACTAACGAAGAAACGAGTAATTTTACAAAAATAATCATAACTTTGTTAATTTTTGTCCGATTTTGACTTAATTTATCTCAAATTGAAGCTAAGATTTAGCTCTACACTATGAAGTTCATAAACTAACGTAAAAACCCATAATTCATAAGTTTAAACCAACCATACATCCAACAATTCAAAATAGTGCACCTCTCCAAAAACAAAACCCAAACCACATCTCAGAAAAAATTAATAAATAAAATAGCCATTTTTCAAAATGGACTTAGTAACATAATTATACCAAAAAATAAAATAAGTCTAATAAATTTAAACAATGACTAAATGCTTCAAAGCTTTTCCCAACTGTCGGGAAAAATTCCCAAAAAGTCCAAGCTCCCATCGATTTTTAACACTGGTAATAAGACAAAAGAGCCGTCTCTGTAGAGAGGACGGCTAATGTCAGCAATTTTCAAGTAAGTTGAAATTTTCCACCAATCAACATTAAAAACAGACTCGAGGCAATTTAAAAAGAAATCAATGACAGGCTCCCAAAAGTGACTTAGATTAAAAACTAAAGTTATCAAATGCCAGTACGTACAGTTAAGTTAACACCCTGGCTTGATATGGTCAAATTTAGCGAAATAATTTCTAATTTAAAATCGTTTGAGGTGACTGTACAACAGGATGAGGCTTTAATCACTTTAGCACAGGGTACTGACCCCTCTATCTGGTCTACAAACTTCAGTTTTATCTACTTCTGTTACACGTAGAGTCTATGCAAGGTTTTCAGGGTGGGGTAGTAATCAATACCGGTGTATCTGAAGATAAATTGAATTTCGTAGCAAAAGGCAAAAACGAAAAAGGGGTTCCAGCAGACTAGATTATAACCCACAGAGAAAAACTCCACCCTCCCCTTAATGGACCGTTGGAGACTTGTACAGGAATAAGTACTTAAGGCTCAGCTAGAGTAGGGACCAATGAATCAACAGACAGTGTTACCAGTTACTTAACCATCCGTAAAAAGATTGTAGGCCTTTGGAAGAATGGGGAGAGATAAATTCAAATTAGGCTTAATAACAAGACATCTTGTAAGTCTTAGGTAAACACCTTTTGTGTCTTTGACTATGCAAAGCTAAGCCTATTATAATAGAACGTACGACGAGCTTTAAAATGAGCCAAACCGCGTGAAAATCGGACTATAAATAAGGGAGATACAAAAAGAATCATATTTTTGTAACTCATTGTTTTGTAAGCCATTTTTTAAACTTCTTTATTTCTGTTCCGATGTCTATGTTGTCGATACTCATTTTAAAGCTCTTTTTAAGCTCTATTCAAATCTGTAGAGATATGTCTTACCCCATTGGATGCTGAGGCACCAAAGTTGCTTAAAGTGCCAATACAGGATTTGGCTGCTTCAAGAATAGGTCGGTGGAATACGGCAACACTGGCTCTCCTTCGAGCGCTCGTTTGCTGTGTTTGTTGCTTTACATATAAAATATTTAATGAACTCTTAATTAAGGTTTTTTCTATTATTGATTGAAGCATGATTTTTCGCTTCTTAATTAGTAGAGCTTCATTATTAATTAATATTGCTTATACACAAGGTTTAATTAATTACGCTATTAAAAGTAATTAATATTTAACAGCCAAATCACCAATTAATATTTTAAATTTTGTCAATTAATATCCTATTTTAATTACAGTTAAAATTAATTATTTAAGCGTTAGGATTAAAACTACTATAGCATTATTAATAAAGCAATCTATATTTTAGGGTTAGCAACAATTAAACAGCGAGCGAGCGCTCAAAGTTGAGCCTAGAATTAATTAGGAAACTTAAAGCAGTTAGTCATTGCGCGTTTAAAATTAAATCTAATTAGCAAAAAGCATAAACGAACGATTGTGCTTATTAAGTGCGCCATCTACGCCATCGTCCGTTGTTATACCAACACCAGACACGAGATTTTGCTTGATCAAGGGGGCGGGGGCGGGGGCGTGGGGTCAAATTAGACTTACGGGTTTATAAGACCCGGATGCGATAGATGTCCTAGTGGGTCTTTTCGGGTCGTCTGAAGAAGACCCAAAGAGATCACCGGGCCCTCCTTGACCACTTCCGGTTGTTGGATTATTTTCCGGAAGTAGTCTATTTTCGATAAGAACTCGGCGAGTGTCTTCCAACTCGTGGTGTTCTTTTTGATACAGTCGTTTCAGATTCTCGACGTACGTCACCATTATCTCGTAGGCGTGACTCATACGCTCCTCCTGATTGGTCGATTTATTACCGTACATTATAACAACTTAATTATAACATAAATATGCCTCAAAGTAAGTCTTAAAACAAATTAAACCATGTAACTATTTTAAAATAGTTATTTTCGCGCACACGAAAAATATAGCGACCAGCCAGCCACCCAGAAAGCTCAAGGCGATACTTTTTCCAACCAAACTCGAGAGAAAAGTAAAAATATCAAAAACGGTCCCATAAAGGTTACCTTTAAGGAGAATATAAAACTCAATATAAATCTTAATAGATAGAAGATTAATTAAAAATAAACAGGTCAAGGTTATCCGAACCCATTACCCCTTGGAGGTAAGTTCCGCCTCGAGCTATAAGTAATTAGTAATACACCTCCCGCTAATTACTGTCGGCATCGCTCTCTCGCATCTCGGCTGCTGCTTTTGCTGCTGTGTTTTGTTTCGAGTCTCTTTTATAACTTTAGTTTCCCAGATTGAGAGAGACGATACGGAAAGCGAAACTTAGGGAAGGAAGGGGTAGAAATTGGGAACAATCCCTAAGGGAAGGTTGAATTACTGGAAATGTATTCTTATCAAACCCAAGGATCTACAATGCCGCCTTCTATTCTAGTTGAATACCCAGAACACCCAAAACCCAAAAGTGTCAGTTCCGCAATTTCTCCAAGCTCGCATTTCCAAACAGAGAAGGCTAAGGCTAAGGGCAACGCACCAATCGATAGGCCACAATGGAACGTAACCAGAAATCCATAACCTAACCTAAGTAGCTAACTAACACTATATTGTATAGTTAGTCCTGGGTCAGAGAAAGGATCTTAGTTTGTACCTTAATAATTACTTCTTTTAAAATGTTAAAACGTCCTATTTGAAATATCCTTAAAACCTAAGCCTTGGCTATTCAAAAAAGTTTCCAAAAAATATATTTTGATGCCTTCAGCAAGAGAAACCTATAATATAATTGTACATAACCGGTTTTTCCGATACTCTGGGCTGAACGCATCTTTCTGACGTAAAAAAAGACATTTTTAGCGACGTCATTGCGTGCGTTCAGCGAAAGAAGCCGATAGTATAACTATATATAACCGGTCTTTACGATACTTGGGGCTAAACGCATCTTTCTGACGTAAAAAGGACATTTTTAGCGACGTCATTGCGTACGTTCAGCGAAAGAAACCGATAATATAACCGGTCTTTCCGATACCAGGGGCTGAACGCATATTTCTGTAGTAGTAAGTAGTAGTAAACCTTTCCTAAAACAAGCAGGTTGGTGCCAGTACAAATTTTATCGATAACATACCCATAAACATCATAACTTTCTAGATATGAACTTCTAAAGGTTAGCCCCCATGGGATGTAATAACTTTTGTGACGTCGCGTTGAGAAAAGAAATGAGGAAGAACGAAAAGAGTTGTCACATTACCTGCTGAACGGCTCCGTAGACTTCCGCTCGACTAGACATGCGCGACGTAGATTGATGGACAATATCAATATGGTGTTGTACTTTCACAATTAAATCTCGCATCTGGGAATCGGTGCACATGTGGTTCAGAGACTGGAAATATATAAATATTATAAATGATGTTATGTTATGTTATTTTCCAAAAAGGAAGTGAAGTGTTTACGGATGTTTCTTGTCGGAAGTGTTCATAGATTTTTTGGGGGGATAAACGAAAATAAACTAAAACGCTACTCGTCGAGAAAATAGGGCTGTGGTTTAGTTATTTTGCTTGGTAATGACGTGATTTATATTCACCATGTCAAGACCTTTAAAATGAGTATAAACAAGGCCGGGTTCGGAATAAAAATGTATATGTCACAATCTGTGACAGTTATAATACGTGTTGTGTGACTTTAATAATTTCATTATCGTATTCTATACATTGAGAGCTTGCTTAATGTGACGTTATTTATATTCACCATGTCAAGACCTTTAAAATGAGTATAAACAAGGCCGGGTTCGGAATAAAAATGTATATGTCACACTGGTGAAACAATGTCACAAATTTCAAAATAGACGCTAGCATATCTTATGGGTACTCAATTTAAAGCTAGCAACGGGCCGAATTTAAATAAACACGTTATAATCACTTAGGACTAACCCAGGCCAAAAAATACACTCGTATTTCAGAAAATTAAACGTACATTTGTGAAAAATGTCACATTTTTCAAAATTAACGCAAATATACCTTATGGGTACTCAATTTAAAGCTAGCAACATGCCGAATTTAAATAAACACGTTATAATCACTTAGGACTAACCCAGGCCAAAAAATGCACTCGTATTTCAGAAATTAAACGTACATTTGTGAAAAATGTCACAAATTTCAAAATAAACGCAAGTATACATTCAGGGTACTCATTTTAAAGCTCGCAACGTGCCGAATTTAAATAAACAAGTTATAATCACTTAGGACGAACCCGGAGCCAAAAATTACACTCGTATTTCTGGTTTTTGACAGTCACGTTTGGCGTTATTACGTAAATTAATTCATAATAAAAGGAAATAAGGCGAGAAGAGATTAAGAATATACCCAGCGCCTAACGACAACTTTATGCAAATTTTTAAAAAACGGGGGAAAAGAAAAGAAAAAAAAAATTGTAGAAATATCAACTTACATTCAAAGCCTCCCTCATAGCTGTGACCTCCTTGTCAATATTGCCTTCTGCCATGTCCCGTTGACGTTTCTGTAGCTCCAATCGTTTACTTAGAGTAAATTTGTCAGTCTTAAAAGCCAGTGAAAGGGTACCAAATTTGCTCTGCAAACGAAAATGAAAAGAACCAAAATTAAATTACCCACAATGCCTTTGTACGAAATTCAATATCGGTTTCTCTAGTCTCGAATTATAAAAATAAATATTCAATAAATTCACTTTTGAAAAGAAAATCTCTTATACTATAAGTTCAAGGAAATTTCCTTGGAAAACCTTGGAATTAGTTGAAGGTTAAATTAAGTAACGTTAGGTTAGGTTAGGTTAAAACGATAAATTCAACTGTCTCAAGTCTAAAATTGACCCCTAAAAACAGAGGTCAAAATTTAAACAAGATGACGGGTTATTATTTTAAAGAAACCTAAGTGTTTTAAAAAAGAAAGAGAAAAAAACGTGGCTCTACAAAACCCTCAAAATCGTTTCCAAGAATTGTTTAAATTATTTTGAAATTTTGGCATATTTTTTTTTTAACATACAGAACTAAGGATCATTTCATAAATAATGATAGGCCTTTGCTATGCTATTGATTCTTGTTTGTTATATTATAATATAAAATGATATAATATAATGACAGGTTGTCCAAAAATTCAATAGATGTTTTTGAAATGAACGCTTGCTTATAGCTGTTGTTAGTTGTACAAAATCAAATTAAATATAGTTTTGTGTTAGGCCTAAGCCTAAAGCGTTAAAATAACCTTGGTATTTACCAACAAATTACGAACGATGTATAGGGGGCCTAAGCTACACGTGTATTTGCATTAATTTTTTTGTGACAGGATAAATTTGAAAAGGAAATTAGAGTGCTAGAAAAATAAATAAATAAATAAATAAAGGTTTTTCCTAATAAATATTTTATAACATTGTCAGGTCATGGTTAGGCTGAATTTGATTTAATTTTTGATTAATCATTGCTCTAATTTTAATTAAATAGAAGCTTATAATCATGAAGATTATATTAAATAATGTTAATTAAATTAAATAATATCTGTACCTTCAGACATAAACTCTAAATAATCTTAAACTAAATTAAATAACATCTGTACATTCAGACACAAATCTAAGTAATATTAATTAAATTAAATAATATCTGCACCTTCGAACACAAACTCTAAATAATATATATATATAGCTTTGAACAGAAACTCGACGAAAAATTAATTATAATCAATATAATATCTACCCATTCCATTTCATATCAAATTTTTTAACAATTGAAGAAATGAATAATATCTAAAAACTAGTGATGGACACAAACTGATATTGCATTTTAACCGATATATCGATCTGTGTTTAAATTATGGCATTTTTTACAGATTAATCGGTTAATAATCGGTAAAAATCAGTCGATATCGGTTTCATTATAGGTTAAATAATCGGTATCGGTTCCAGTGAAACTCCGAAACCGGCATTCAACATTTCTTAATTTACCATACCTGTCCCTTCTAGCATCAATTTGAACAAACTAAATAATACTTTTATATAATATCTGTTACTTCAATGCCAAAATTTCAAACTTCAAAACGAATTAACAAAACCTTCATTAAACTAACCTTAAATCAGACAAGACAACCTCTAAAATTTAAAAACACCTTAATTTTCATAATATAATTTAATAAAAAAAAATTAACTTTAAATAACTATAATTAAAAATAAAAAATTATTCTTACCTCAACTTCTTGCGAAGTCATTTCTTCGGTGCTAAAATAACACAAAAACAAAAGTTCATTAATTATAATTAAAAACAAACCTTAAAAACAACAAAAGCAACCCTTATTAAAATAAAAAACAAACATTTTTAAAACTACATTAAAATAAAACTTTAAAATACCATTTATTTTGATTTTGCAATAACATAACCAAATCGTAAATAGATTTGACTGAATCAGGGCTGTATTTAGTCAGAGCTTTATTAAAATCAGGAGATTCCTGAAGCGAAAACCCGATATTAAAAATATTAAAATATACAATTTTAATTAAAATAATAATAATTAACAAACCATGATGGATTAACGACCTCTAAAAAAACTAAACTAATTAATCAAATAGAGTATAGTATAATTAAAATTATCTTAAAAATTAAAATTAATATTTAAAGCATCATTTCGCAAAACATTTTCGCTGTTGAACTTAAAAACAAAACCGCAAAAGAAAATTTTCAACTTGAAGCTAGAATTCTTCCAATGTTAATTTTAAGTTTTTATTTTATTTTTTAAATAACTTTGGTAATACTAATTCGGTAAAAACACGTTTTAGACAGGGGGAGAGGGGGTTGTTGTAGCTCAAGGAACAGTTAGTACTACAATCTTTCTCATTGCACAACCGGTCTGCTTCTAGCAGAGCAGACTCTGGTAGTAAAAGGGGTTTCAGAGAGAACCGCCGAGATTGTAGCCAGAGAGAGATCTCTCCATGGCCCCTGGTCGTAGTCGGAGTACTGGAGGACTTCCCAAAATCCATCCAAATGTGTCTTCCCCCCCTTATATATTTAGGACCCCCCAAAAATATTTCCGAAGAGGCTAGACACATACCATCATAAAGGGTTAGAAACTAACCCTTACGAAGATACGTTAACGATCATTACAGATGAATTACCTATACAGGGTGTTTATTCCAAAAAGGGTAATTGTAATTATAGTTTGCCGAAGTACTTGCAATCTCGAGTCGAAAATGTATGTAACATGTATACTTTTATGACCACTGATTTTATTAATTTTACGTCATTGTGGTAAAAAACTATCCTATGAATGTTAATTCCGTTTTAAGACAAAACAAGATGCCCAGGACAGACGTGGACTTTTGTAAAGGGTCCGTTGTAATTGTAAAATACATCAATATTTATTTCCAGAACATTTTATAAATTCATACGACTTCTTTTAGAGTTTCAGTTATACTTCATGGTATTCGCGAACTTAACCAATGCTTAACTAAACAGTAAGGTTACTTTAAATTTCTGAAAACCTAGAGAATGAAATTTCGCCGTCTTGGTAGTACCATACGTTTTTAAGTGATATGTTCGCTCCATAAGTATGATTTGCACTACCTATTTACTATTCGTAATGCTACTGAGAGACTTACAGCAGCTCGAGATAACTAGTTCGAGAAGGAGAACGAGGGGGAGCGAATTGAATTGAAGTCCTAAGTACACTCGGTGGTGGTAAATTAATTTTGCAGCTAGGACCTATTCCATCTAGGTCCTATTTAGTCCGCATTACTAAGCCCCCTTTGACAGCAGCGCCCTACTCACTCACCAGGCCCCTCCCTCGCTTTACCTCCTCGAATCTATGACCTACCTCACTCACTCACTCACTCACTTGAAAATTACAAGCCTTTCAGTTTGTCATGACCAGAGATTAATTAAACAAACTTACTTATGGAAGGAACATATCTTATGAACTTATGGTAGTACGTTTTATTCAATTTATTTTTGAATATATTTTTACTATTAAAATATGGATGAGTTTGTCGGCTTTTTCCCCTTTTGATATACGAGGGCCTTTTACCGAATACATCCTTTCCGGCGTCGAATTTAACACGTCCCGAAAACTTTGCATTATTACAGAAAAGTGAGCAACTTTTGTAAGAGTAATAATAAATTCCATCATATTTTAGAGACAATCTCGGAATATTTTAAAGTTTGCCTGAACATCCTAAAGAAGCTATTTTTAGGTCTATAAATGGGACACCATATTTTCTTTTGGACTATTTTTATAAAGTAAATATTGGCCTTAGGAGGAAAACTACCAGATTGTAGTGGGGGAAAGCAAAGGGTTGTAGTGGGGAGAAAGCTAAGGGTTACAGTGGGGGGTGGAAAAATACCAGATTGTAGTGGGGAAAGCAAAGGGTTACAGTGGGGGGAAAACTACCAGATTGTAGTGGGGGAAAGCAAAGGGTTACAGTGGGGGGAAAACTACCAGATTGTAGTAGGGGGAAAGCAAATGGTTACAGTGGGGGGAAACTACCAGATTGTAGTGGGGTAAAGCAAAGGGTGACAGTGGGGGAAAAACTACCAGATTGTAGTGGGGGAAAGCAAAGGGTTACAGTGGGGGGAAACTACCAGATTGTAGTGGGAGAAAGCAAAGGGTTACAGTGGGAGAAAAACTACCAGATTGTAGTGGGGGAAAGCAAAGGGTTACAGTGGGGGAAAAACTACCAGATTGCAGTGGGGGAAAGCAAAGGGTTACAGTGGCGGTAAAACTACCAAAAATACTGCTTAGATATTTTTGCGGGGACACCGAAATAATTTAAGGTATGTGGTGACTAAATAAATGAGAGCTACAAATTAAAAAATAATGCATTTAATATCAATTAAATATCTTCCATAATTAAATCCAAGAGAACTTCGAAAGTTTGCCCTAAAAACTCTTTTCTCGGTTTACTAAAGAACAATTTCCATAATTTCCAATAAGAATCTATCGGCATGCATTTACGAGGGCCATTTCTATAACAATAACAATAAAAAAATAACATAGCCTTAATATATTCAAATTGAAACTCAATTTTTAAATTAACTTTTTATAACAATACGGCACTAAAATCCCCCCTTTAGGGCGAAACCATTATAAAACAGTTTATCTCGTAAATAGATATATACATTAAAAAAACGCTGACAAAATTTAACATAGCTATCAAAAGGGCTTTTAAACTTTTTAAAACTTCCTGAAAAAAAAAGTGAATTTAAAAATGCGGTCTTATAAATTCGACCCCGCCATTACGCCTAAGGTCTTATATACAATATTCAAAGTTTCGAACTAAGATTGCAAAGAGTACAAAGTTACAAGAGTAACTGAAATGTTTTAGTGTTTTTAGTACAAACGTGTTTTTACTAATCTAAAATATGGTAAATATGGTAATTTTGGGTGTATTGTTGTATTTTAAAGGGGTATTTGGAGGTAATATTGTTTTTCAAAGAGATACTGTGGCTAATATTGTTTTTCAAAGAGATACTGTGGCTAATATTGTATTTCAAAGAGATACTGTGGCTAATATTGTATTTCAAAGAGATACTGTGGCTAATATTGTATTTCAAAGAGATACTGTGGCTAATATTGTATTTCAAAGAGATACTGTGGCTAATATTGTATTTCAAAGAGATACTGTGGCTAATATTGTATTTCAAAGAGATACTGTGGCTAATATTGTATTTCAAAGAGATACTGTGGCTAATATTGTATTTCAAAGAGATACTGTGGCTAATATTGTATTTCAAAGAGATACTGTGGCTAATATTGTATTTCAAAGAGATACTGTGGCTAATATTGTATTTCAAAGAGATACTGTGGCTAATATTGTATTTCAAAGAGATACTGTGGCTAATATTGTATTTCAAAGAGATACTGTGGCTAATATTGTATTTCAAAGAGATACTGTGGCTAATATTGTATTTCAAAGAGATACTGTGGCTAATATTGTATTTCAAAGAGATACTGTGGCTAATATTGTATTTCAAAGAGATACTGTGGCTAATATTGTATTTCAAAGAGATACTGTGGCTAATATTGTATTTCAAAGAGATACTGTGGCTAATATTGTATTTCAAAGAGATACTGTGGCTAATATTGTATTTCAAAGAGATACTGTGGCTAATATTGTATTTCAAAGAGATACTGTGGCTAATATTGTATTTCAAAGAGATACTGTGGCTAATATTGTATTTCAAAGAGATACTGTGGCTAATATTGTATTTCAAAGAGATACTGTGGCTAATATTGTATTTCAAAGAGATACTGTGGCTAATATTGTATTTCAAAGAGATACTGTGGCTAATATTGTATTTCAAAGAGATACTGTGGCTAATATTGTATTTCAAAGAGATACTGTGGCTAATATTGTATTTCAAAGAGATACTGTGGCTAATATTGTATTTCAAAGAGATACTGTGGCTAATATTGTATTTCAAAGAGATACTGTGGCTAATATTGTATTTCAAAGAGATACTGTGGCTAATATTGTATTTCAAAGAGATACTGTGGCTAATATTGTATTTCAAAGAGATACTGTGGCTAATATTGTATTTCAAAGAGATACTGTGGCTAATATTGTATTTCAAAGAGATACTGTGGCTAATATTGTATTTCAAAGAGATACTGTGGCTAATATTGTATTTCAAAGAGATACTGTGGCTAATATTGTATTTCAAAGAGATACTGTGGCTAATATTGTATTTCAAAGAGATACTGTGGCTAATATTGTATTTCAAAGAGATACTGTGGCTAATATTGTATTTCAAAGAGATACTGTGGCTAATATTGTATTTCAAAGAGATACTGTGGCTAATATTGTATTTCAAAGAGATACTGTGGCTAATATTGTATTTCAAAGAGATACTGTGGCTAATATTGTATTTCAAAGAGATACTGTGGCTAATATTGTATTTCAAAGAGATACTGTGGCTAATATTGTATTTCAAAGAGATACTGTGGCTAATATTGTATTTCAAAGAGATACTGTGGCTAATATTGTATTTCAAAGAGATACTGTGGCTAATATTGTATTTCAAAGAGATACTGTGGCTAATATTGTATTTCAAAGAGATACTGTGGCTAATATTGTATTTCAAAGAGATACTGTGGCTAATATTGTATTTCAAAGAGATACTGTGGCTAATATTGTATTTCAAAGAGATACTGTAGCTAATATTGTATTTCAAAGAGATACTGTAGCTAATATTGTATTTCAAAGAGATACTGTAGCTAATATTGTATTTCAAAGAGATACAGTAGCTAATATTGTATTTCAAAGAGATACTGTAGCTAATATTGTATTTCAAAGAGATACTGTAGCTAATATTGTATTTCAAAGAGATACTGTAGCTAATATTGTATTTCAAAGAGATACTGTAGCTAATATTGTATTTCAAAGAGATACTGTAGCTAATATTGTATTTCAAAGAGATACTGTAGCTAATATTGTATTTCAAAGAGATACTGTAGCTAATATTGTATTTCAAAGAGATACTGTAGCTAATATTGTATTTCAAAGAGATACTGTAGCTAATATTGTATTTCAAAGAGATACTGTAGCTAATATTGTATTTCAAAGAGATACTGTAGCTAATATTGTATTTCAAAGAGATACTGTAGCTAATATTGTATTTCAAAGAGATACTGTAGCTAATATTGTATTTCAAAGAGATACTGTAGCTAATATTGTATTTCAAAGAGATACTGTAGCTAATATTGCATTTTTAAGAGATATTGAAGCTAATATTGTACTTCAAAGAGATACTGTAGCTAATATTGCATTTTAAAGAGATATTGAAGCAAATATTCAAGGTATATTCGAACAGTTACAGCCATATTTCCAAAAGAAAAATCGATCCAAAACGTATTCCTTCAAATACGAAAAACCCATCTTCCTGAATCCCAAAATCCTCCTTCCTAACCCGTTCACAATATTTTTTCCAAAAAAATCCAATTTTAAACACATCTCATCAATCTTACGAAATGTGATGTTAATACAAATTTTTTCATATCCTCTTCAAAGATAAACTCAACAAGACATATATATATTGGTGAAGAATTTAAGTTTTCTTTTTACAACCCAAGATAACCAGGTAGCGCTAACAAAATACAAGAGCCTATTCATATCCCGAAGAATACATAAAGCTACTCGGAATCATTGCGTAGCCACCCATTTTCACTCAACGTATCTAGGAGGGCTTTATGGGAGGAGCTAGCTAGGATCTCGCGTTGCTACCCAACCAATGAAACGACGCCATCAGAATTATCATTGGCGTGACGGGGATAGTAAGTTCTCACGCCCGGTATACCCACAAACCCGATTTCATAGAAATTAACATGGGGGCACAAAGATTCCTAGTAGCTGTATGTATTCCTGATACCCCATAATGGATCGATAAGGCTTACTAGCTTATACTAAAACTATCAAGTTAAGTTGGTACTAAACAAACAGGATACGTATTGGCGTTTGGACTGACAACCAGCAACATCTGGTGGACGACTAAATATACTTGTTTTTATACAGAAGTTGATTAAACATGAAGTACACATGGTGTTTCTTCCAAAAATTGATGTAGTGTTTTAAGAATGACCCCTTAAACTGGCACTTATTTAAAAAAATCCCCGCCTATCTTTCCCAGTTTTGCCCAGGTAGATAATATGGCAACATTATTACCTATTTTTAGTAGCGATCCCCTCGACAATACCAACCCATTATATTGATTTATATCATAAGAACCCTAACATCAAATAAAAGGTGCGAAAAATCAAATAAAAAATAATAAAAGAAGTAAGCAACGTTTCGCCCCAACAACTTCTCAGTTATCATTGGCATCCAAGGCGAGTTTGAAAACTGATTTCGACTCGAGATGTAGCTGTAGCTGTAGTAGCTCTCGTACAAGGGGGGAAATAAGTACCCAATGGAATTGTGGGTAAAAACCATAAAAACGCGCCAAAAACTACTTAGTGTTACACGCGCACCTTACTGGAAGAAGTCGAGTTCACATTAAAACTAAAAACTAAAACCAACCAAACCTTAATTTCTATTTTAATTTTTTCTGGTGGTCAGTGGTCAGTTCAGTTATTTAAAAATGCGTTAAAGGTCAAGATACTCCAATGGAATGTCTAGTAATATACAGCTATACCACTCAACTGTCACCAGTGCGAACAGGGAATGATACCAAGAAAAACAGCGATGCCAAAAAAAAAAAAAAAAGATATAAAATCATATTTTCTTGAGAAAAACGTTCCGAATGATGTACACGTTAAACGAAAAACTATGATTACGCTATACAGGGTGTTCATTCCAAAAAGGGACGGGTAATTATAGTTTGGCGAAGTACAATCATGCAGTGGGATGGTAAGTTCTATGGGAAATCAATCAATCTCGAGTCCTAAAATGTACTTAACATATGACCACCCATAAGATTTTGTTTGACCCCTCATAAGGGGCATGTACTGTACACCTCCCCTAACACAAGTTAAAGTTATTAACCTTGGATGGAAACAGTGTTTTACGGATGACCCCTTAAGTAGCACTGGCTTTCATTGCTTCTTACCTAAATTGAATTAAGGGGGTCATCCTTAAATTACTCAAGACGTTGAATCCCAATAATTTAAAATCATTAAACCATTATTGCAAAATCAAAAATAAACTGAGGAATAAATAAGTTCATAAGATATGCTCCATAAGTTTGTCACAGAGTGAGGTAGGTCATAGATTCGAGGAGGTAAAGCTTCCGTCGTTCTCCTTCTCGAACTAGTTATCTCGAGTCTCAAGCATTACGAATCGTATAGGTAGTGTCATACTTACGGAACATATCACTTATAAACTTATGCTATCTATGAATAAATAAATAATTGGACTTACTTTAACAAGGAACTCTTTTCCAAATTGAGTTTCTTCAAAAAATCATCTGGTAGACTAGGAAAATATGGTTCGGAACTAGGGGGTGGAGGTTTGATGACTTCAACAGTACTGGACGTAGTAATGGCCGAAGCCACCGTTGTAATGGTCACCGCCGTGGTCGCCGTGGTTAAAACAGTTGTTGTACTGGTCACTTGTTCCGTCGTTTCACTCTCCATGCTTCCATTGGCCGAATCTTTAGCGGATTCAGTTTCAGATGTTTCCATAACATCAGGCATCAAAAATCGAGGGTTACGACCAAGACGTTTTGGTTTATCCTGAAAAAAAATTAATAATAATCATTAATTTTAAGTTAAATTACTTCAATTTGATCGTAATTATCATCGGTGTTTCAAGGATAAAAGATGTTATTACGTAATAATTGTCAGGTTTTTTTGGTTTTAAATTATACAAATTTAACAAATTAAATGAGCTGTAAACTACATAGATATTTTGACAGGGCTGTATAGTGTTATAAAAATAAGTCAAATTATTAACGTAAAAATTTGCACCGTTAAGGGACATTAACTTTTCAAAGACACTGACAGAACCTTAAGTTTCAAAAATATATTTTACGAACTGTTTTAAAACATTTTAACGATTAGGTAGTTAGTTCCTTCGTAAAATTGTAACATCTGTGAAAATATTTTTACAAGACGTACAGTACAATTTTAGGTCTATCTGTAAATAACGTTTACGTCAACAAATACCGTTTTTGACGCGTACTGGAACCGCGAACGTCAACCTGAAGAGCTTATCACTCCCAGAGTCCCATGCAGGTTACCTGTACACAAGAAGTGATATCTAGTTTATTAGGGAGAAGGTAAATAAATTCGCGTGCCACATTTCCAGCAGCTTTATCTCCAGTCCAAACGTTACGTAGACGTGTCTGGAGTTAATCCCCACCGCCTCTAAATTGCAACAACCAGCATCTCATTGGTTCTTGAAAACTCATGCATGCCAGCGCGACGCAAACGACGACGAAAATTACAGTATATTTTCCGACCGAGGAGAGGAGGCGAAATAGCCCGGCCTCCTCCTTTTACGTCCCCCCTTGTATTTTGAAAGGGGTACTACAGGACTATGGCGCGCGAATACTTAGGCATCTTATACCTTCTCCCTAGTAAACTAGATATCACTTCTTGCTGTACACCAAGCTTATGGGTTATGTCAAGGGTGTGGCTTAGTATAACGCGGAGTGAGTACCCCCTCTGAGCTTAAAATACACCCATAAAAATTGTTTACGCAATAAAGACAGGCGGGTTTATGAAAACCATTTCTTTTTAAGAACTTACAAAGTATATTTAAACTGATATAGAAAAAGAAATTGCGAAACCCCAACCTGTACGAATTATGTAGGATTATAAACATTAATTTATACGCCTAGAGATAAGAATTAAACGTCTTATAGATTATAAGGATTTTAACACTGAGCGGCTTAAGCCAATCAGATATTTATATTAATCAAGATTAAAACCCGCAAGTTTTTTATCTATTTTTTAGAACTTTAATTCTACTTCTTTTACCTTTAAAATAACTATAAAATAAAATATTTTGGGGGTAAGGTAGGGAAGTATATTAGACTCCTTGGAAAGTTTAAAAATATTTGTTTTGTTGCTCCTATGTATTGGTGAATAATATTATATTATAAAATTTTTAATTCGAATTACGATATAGCATAAGTTCATAAGATATGTTCCTTCCATAAGTTTGTTTAATTAATATCTGGTCATGACAAACTGAAAGGCTTGTAATTTTGAAGTGAGTGAGGTCATAGATTCGAGGAGGTAAAGCGAGGGAGGCCTGGTGAGTAAGGCGCTGGTGTCAAAGGGGGGCTTAGTAATGCGGACTAAATAGGACCTAGATGGAATAAGTCCTAGCTGCAAAATTAATTAACCACCACCGAGTGTACTTATAGGACTTCAATTGACTCGCTCCCCCTCGTTCTCCTTCTCGAACTAGTTATCTCGAGCTGCTGTAAGTCTCTCAGTAGCATTACGAATAGTATAGGTAGTGTCACACTTATCACTTATAAACTTATGATAGAAATAAAGTATTAGACTCCTTGGCAAGTTTAAAAGATATTATTTTGTTGCTCCTATAGACTGATGACTAAATAAATATTGCTTGATAATTAAACTTAAAAATTTGATTTACGTTATAACGGTATAGTTGTAGAAATAGCGTAGGTTTTTTTGACGGTTATTGTTATATTTATTCTGTACCTAATATTTGTTACAATTTTCTTGAAACCACTTAAGATGAATGAAGAGAAGAAAAACCCTTGACCAACATATAAGAAGTTGGGTAACGTTTTGTCATAATAATAAAAAAAATAATAAATTCAAAATTTCTATATAAAATAAAAATCGTATGGTTTTTTAGAGAAAGAATTTTGCTGTTCATATTTCCAGACGTACGTCTGAAGTAGATTTAAATAATATTTTCGAATTGACGTATGAAGTTAGTAATTTAATTTCTAATTCAGTGGCAACAAAATTAAATTGTTAAAATGTTTTAAAGGGAAAATAAACAGATTTTTTTTTCCATAAATTATTTTACTAAATAATTATAAAACCAATCTGCAATCATATAGTGAAACTTAAAAGGAAATATTATATCTTCGAATGATTTCAAAATTCAAATTAGTTTGATGAAATTTCATGATAAATAATTTCAAATCTGCACCTAGGACCAATCGCGAAATGCCCCGCAAATTCACGTGACTCTATATACCTCGTGCCAAAATTGTCAGACGACATCTCGTGTTAAAAATTTCAATGATATCAATTTTAATCAACTAAGTAAATTAATTAACCAACCCAAAATTTTGGTGATATCATATTTAAACTAACTCTTCTTACATTTATATATAAAATGAGATAATATTTTATATGTAAATTACCCTAAATACCGTCGTTTTAATCAAACTAATTTAGATAAAGAAAAAGTTTTACGAGTATTGAGATACAAGTTAAAAAAAAATAAAAAATATTAAAAAATAAACCCAGACCAAAAAATAAAGAAATGGGGGGGGGGGGGAAACAAGTGAATAATATTCGAGTTATCAATTTAAACGCGTTGCCATGGTAACACCACGAACTATACTAGTTCCAGGAAAAAAATAGAATACATATTCTAAGAATTTGTCTAGAACAACTACAGTTTTACTACTTGCTAAAAGTTAAAATTCATCGCAAGATTCTGCAGTCGAACATTTTTTTGTTCAAAATAAATTTGCATAAATACCTAGGCCTAGTGAAATTTTCTTAAAGTTTGATAAGTGTTACTTAGTTGGAAATACAGGGTGTTAATTAATTCCGAAAAGGTTAAGGATAATTATAGTTAGTTTGCCGAAGTACAATCATGCAGTGAGATGCATGTGTGTTAAGTTCTATGGGAAATCAATCAATCATTCAATCTTGAGTCCGAAAATGTATTTAACATCTATACTTCTATGACCACACCGATTTTGCTTGACCCCCCCCCCCCCCAAATAAGGGACAGTCTGTACACCCCCTAACACAAGTTAAAGTTATGAACATTGATTGGCAACAGTGTTTTAATGATGACCCCTTTCATTATTTCTTACGTTAAATTTAATTAAGGGGGTCATCCATAAAACACTGTTTCCAATATTGAAAAATAAACCTTATTCAAATTAACAAAACAAAATTAAAATATAAACCAGTTTAACTTCCTTACCTATAATAATCCAAGCGTATCATAAACGTAAACATAGACATTAAAATCACGCGCACCGTACACTTGGGGGTCTTAATTAAAACAACTAAATTATCTTTAATTAATTTAATTTAACGCCTTAAGGGTTTGTGCGTTATTTAATTATTTAAAACAATGGACCGACGTGTTATAGAAACTAACTAACCAACTTTTATAACCCATTATTTCGTGGCCTGATGGAAACGTCTTAAGACTAAAAGGAACTTTATTAATAAAGCGGGTATAGAAGTAACTGTAAAAACCGCTTCTCTGATAAAACCAACTGGTGAGGAAACGCGGAACTAATTTTTCAATCAGAAACCAAGAGAGAGAAAGTAGTAGTCGTCGTCAAGACCGGGAATAAATAAATCTACTAGGAATAATTGCGTAACCAGTCATTTTCACTTAACGCTTCTAGTAGGGCGGGTTTATGGGAGGAGCTAGCTAGACTAATCATTATGTATGACGAATTTATAATATATCTCGCTGCACCTTGTCCCTTGGAACTCGCGTTGCTACCCAACTAACCAATTACAGTTAGAAAGACGCCATCAGAAATATGATATAGTAAGTTCTCAAGCCCCGGTTTACCCACAAATCCCGCGTAGAAATAAATTAGCATGGAAGATAGATAAGTGTACACAATGATTCCTAGTAGCTGTATGTATTCCTGCTTATTCTCAAAGGAGTCAAAAGTCAGCTCTTTTCAAACTTTACTTTTCTGAATAACAGTCAAATTAAAAAGAAAAAAATTAATGAGGCTGTATGGTTTAAAGGGAAAGTATAGGATCTTCGATTGAATACAGCTAATAAGAATCATTGTGCCATTATTATAAATCTCCCATGTTAATATCTACGCGTGATTTGTGGGCGGGGCTAGAGAACTAAGTTATTATCCGTCACGCCTCGTAATTCTATCGCAAGGTGCAACAGGTGCAGAGGGATAGATTATAAATTCGCCAGGGTAAAATTAGTAACGTTTACAAATAAATCAAAATTACACTTGTCCTTTAAGCGTTTTTAAAGGCCATGTGCTAAACGTTAATTTCTGGCACATGCTACACTCAAACCTATATATATTAGGCAAATACAGAAACTATATTTATTTCAACCGATAAGAGTGTAATTCAAAATCTGAATAGATCATCAAAAACAGTATAACTAAATTAATTATTTTTAACACCAAGAAGTGATATCTAGTTTATTAGGGAGAAGGTATAAGATGCCTAAGTATTCGCGGGCCATAGTCCTGCAGTCCCCCTTTCAAAATACAAGGGGGGGACGTAAAAGGAGGAGGCGCCGGGCTATTTCGCCTCCTCTCCTCAGTCGGAAAATATGACTGTAATTTTTTCTCATTCGCGTCGCGCTGACGTGCACGAGTTTTCAAGAACCAATGAGATGCTGCTGGTTGTAATTTAGAGGCGGGGGGATTAACTCCGGACACGTCTACGTTACGTTTGGACTGGAGATAAAGAGCTAGAAATGTGGATGAATGAATTTATACCTTCTCCCTAATAAACTAGATATCACTTCTTGTTTATACGTAAATTGGTTTTAGAACGTTATAATGAAGTAAGTACTAGTTTTTTGGAAAAATTTTCTGTACCCTTGGGTTGAGGTATAAAATTCCTTGAATGCATATTCATAATATGTTATTATATTTCGCGCCAAGGCTTAAGTAAAAAATAATAAAAAATATGCATTTAGCAATTAGCCTAGAAGGCTATTGCTTTAACAATAGGAAGATCGAATAACTTAAGTTCAAGCGACCTTGCAATTCATCTGTTATGGATATTTCTTTTTAAGTTTTAAACTGGTAAATAATTATGAAATCCACCTTACCTAGACCGGACTGGAAATTTGATATTAAATTCATTTTAAAACTGTCGTTACACACGTTAATTCAAGGTAAAATCTTTCTCAAAGGTAGAGAGAGATGCAAGTAGGGTAACTAACTTACGACGGTATTTTTTTTTTGTTAAATTACCGGTAACTTAAATTAATATCATACCTTAATTTTACAATGGTAATTTACCAGTTAAATTAAATTACCATAAATTGCCAATAGAAAAATTTGCATCGGTAAGCTACCGTTTTCAAAAATATACGGTAATTAATTTCACACGTCTATAAGTAACTCAAATCCCTAAAGTGACGTCATAAACGTAACCAGTAATCTTAATGTGTAAGGGAATTCTAGAGGGTTCTATTTTTGAAATTTTCATAGAAACATTTGTCTAATTACGATAAATTAAATAAAAGTTCATTAACTTACGCTTAAGGCGACCCTGGCGGTGAAAGCAGCCGACGCCTTGGGGAATTTGACGACGGAGACATCGAGAGATGGCGGTGATAACGAAGCGGGCATTTCCGTTGTTATTTTATTCATTGGTAAAGGTGGGGAGTCATTTAAGCCTTGGCTTGTCGGTGGTACGAATGGACCTTGCTGAAAATAACATAATTAACCCGTTACTAGATGTCGTATATTACGTATCTACGCGATTTGGCATATCAGTAAAGCAGACGACAAACCCCATTACGTCATCGCATCTTTAATATTACACCAGGAATACATAAAGCTAATAGGAATCATTGTGTAGCCATATATCTCCCACGTTAATTCCCAGGCGGGTTATGTGGGCGGGGCTTGAAAACTTACTTTCCCCGTCACGCCTCATAATTCTGGGGGAGTCTTTCTAACTGCGATTTCATTGTTTGGTTGGGTAGCGAAACAACGCCTCAGAGAGATTGATACATTATTCGCCAGGTAAAGTTCGTTACAGATAATGATTTAGTCTAGCTAGCTCCTCCCTTAGACAAAATACGCCCTAGATACGTTGAGTGTAAATGGCTGCTACACAATGATTCCTAGTAGTTCTTTATGTATTCCTAACATAACACAAGGAGACCAGGCTCCGTGGTGTAGACAAAGCCAGGCCTCCTTGTGTAAAAGGTATGAATCCTCATAGTTTTAAAACTATTACTAAATTTCTAGGAAACGTTTTTTTAGAAAAACTTTCAAAGGGCGTTAAGAACTTTTTATCCTTAAATTTTTCTTTTATGGTTCAAATTCGTGATGAAAATATTAAGTAGGTCTGGGAAATTAAAATGATTAAAGTGCTTAGTTACTTACCATTTGACCGGTCCTTGATAAATCGGATTCGTGTTCTTCCAAGTCAATGGTGCCGCTATAACTGGAATTATGCTCTACAAAATACAAAACATTAAAATTAAAAAAAAAAATTTATAATAATATTAAAAAGAAAAATTTTATAGGTTATTGGGGTCGAAATAATTTTATAAAAATTGTTAAAGGAACAGTATCATAAAATACTTAATAGTTTATGTTGAAAATAAAGGGTTATTGTACTATTGTAGTTTGCCGAAGTACAATCATGCAGTGGGATGTATGGATGGTAAGTTCTATGGGAAATCAATCAATCAATCAATCAATATAGAGTCCGAAAATGATTAAATACACCTATACTTCTATGACCACACCGATTTTGTTTGACCCCCCCCCCCCAATAAGGGACATGTACTGACCACCCCCTAACACAATTTAAAGTTATGAACATCGATTGGAAACAGTGTTTTACGGATGACCCCCTGTTTAGTATAGAGCATAAAATTAGCTTCAAAATAATACAAGCTAAGTCAAAATCGGACCAAAATTAAATTAAAATATTTCTTGTTACTTTCATGACACTTTGCCTTTATTTAAAGTTAAATTTAAACTTAATCGTGATTCGATTCGAAGATAATTTGAATTTAAGCCAAACTCTAATTTAAGGCAAGTCATTTAAATAGTAAAAGTATTAAAAATATATTTTTCATGACACTTTGCCTTTATTTTATTTAAAGTTAAATTTAAACTTAATCGTGATTCGAAGATAATTGGAATTGGAATTTAAGTCTAAATCTAGTTTAAAGCAAGCCATTTAAAATTTTAAATAGTAAAAAAGGTACTTAATCTTTTATTCAATGGTAAGATAACTGGGTTAACTAACTAATGTTTAGAAATAGGCGTTGCGTATTTCCGATATTTTTAAAAAAAAAATTATTTTTAAATTAATGATTAATGAACGTAACGTGGTGTTCAATTTGTAAAATGATAATTATAATTTAAATGTAATTACCTGAGAAACTGCGACGCCGTTTTTTGGCTTTTTCTGACAGGTTGTTGGAAATATCGGTTAATTGGGCTGCTTCACATTCTAAATCAGGGTCAACTGATTTTGGGGTGATTCGATTTTCCTAAAAATAATAATTAAAAAAAAATATTACAGATAAAATTTGTTACAAATCTTACCATGATTAAATTACACTTAAATCTTGTATTTTATATTTTTAAGCCCAAAATGTATTGATGAAAATAATGTATTTATATTTTTAAGCCCAAAATTATTGATTAAAATAATGTATTTTATATTTTTAAGCCCAAAATATTGATAAAAATAATATATTTTATATTTTAAAGCCCGAAATATCGATGAAAATAATATATTTTTATTTTTAAGCCCAAAATATTGCTTAAAATAATATATTTTATATTTTAAAACCCTAAAATATTGCTTAAAATAATATATTTTATATTTTAAAACCCTAAAATATTGATTAAAATAATGTATTTTATATTTTAAAGCCCAAAATTATTGATTAAAATAATGTATTTTATATTTTAAGCCCAAAATATTGATAAAAATAATGTATTTTATATTTTTAAGCCCAAAATTATTAATTAAAATAATGTATTTTATATTTTAAGCCCAAAATATTGATACAAATAATGTATTTTATATTTTTAAGCCCAAAATATTGATACAAATAATGTATTTTATATTTTTAAGCCCAAAATATTGATACAAATAATGTATTTTATATTTTTAAGCCCAAAATATTGATACAAATAATGTATTTTATATTTTTAAGCCCAAAATATTATAAAAAATAACAACCAAACGCAAAAATCGAAGTTAAAAAAACTTAAATCATCCAAGGCCCAAACTATAATAAAATTTCCCCACGTTAATCAATCCAATCCAATTTGATCAGAATCACTACTATAATATCAAGTAATATAGTAGAGTCTGTAAAAAGCCATAAAACTTAATTTAATAGGTTAATTGACCTACAGATTATACGATGACCTAGTTTAAAACGTTTTCTCTCTCTCGTAACATATCAAAGCGAGGTCCAATCTATGACTAATTTATAATATTTATAAATGCCCAAGGCCCGAAACTATTTCTTTTTTAATTAATGCTAGTTGTTAAAAATTATTCAGTAATTACTTTGACAAAGTTAATCGGTGTTTTTTTCTCTTTCTTTCTTATATGATCGTTAAATGTATTAATGTTTACTATAGAGAACCAATCCCCCAGTATTTCAAGGAATTTGCGAGAAATAATAATTTGTCATTTTTAACTCGTTTTTAAACACGTCCGTCGCTTTCCCAAGGGGCTTATATTTTGACTAAAATTAATGACTTTCACAACAATTTCAAATTTGATTTTTTCTTTGGATTTGAATAATTATAATAAACACGAGATCGAGGGATAAATATAAGGGGATTAAAAGTGTAAATAGAGATAAATAAAGAGCTTTAAAGTATAAATAGAGATAAATAAAGAGCTTTAAAGTATAAATAGAGATAAATAAAGAGCTTTAAAGTATAAATAGAGATAAATATAGAGCTTTAAAGTATAAATAGAGATAAATATAGAGCTTTAAAGTATAAATAGAGATAAATATAGAGCTTTAAAGTATAAATAGAGATAAATATAGAGCTTTAAAGTATAAATAGAGATAAATATAGAGCTTTAAAGTATAAATAGAGATAAAGAGCTTTAAAGTATAAATAGAGATAAATATAGAGCTTTAAAGTATAAATAGAGATAAAGAGCTTTAAAGTATAAATAGAGATAAAGAGCTTTAAAGTATAAATAGAGATAAAGAGCTTTAAAGTATAAATAGAGATAAATAAAGAGCTTCAAAGTATAAATGGAGGTAAGTAAAGAGCTTCAAAGTATAAATGGAGGTAAGTAAAGAGCTTCAAAGTATAAATGGAGGTAAATAAAGAGCTTTTAAGTATAAATAGAGACAAATAAAGAGCTCTAAAATATCAATAAAGGCCTAGAAAGTATTACTACACCAAAACATAGCGTCTATGAAAAGAACGTCCCCAAAACTGGTAAACAACTGAACAAGACTAGACACCTGACTCTACTACATCTATAAACGTCCGCCATTAAAATAATAAATATAAATCGACAAATCCAACCACTACAAAAACTAACCGCGAAACCAGTGCCAAAAACGATCCTCGCAAGTCGCAACTAACAACAACTACGTGTCAAAATCACTGGCGAAAATTCAATCAACCCACATCATTAAAATATAAAAATTACCCTTTTAATCGTAAAACGGAATAACACACAATAAATCTTGAATACCTATATATAATTTAGAAAACCAATATATAATCTTATAGACAGAAAAAAAAACGAATTGGAGAAAAAAACTATTCTAAAAACCACCATAACGATAAACAGGTCCCGAATAAAATATCGGGGTCAAACTTTTTGGCAAAAATAAATTAAACAATTCTTAATACAACTTTCCTCCTTAGAAAAATAACCCACAAAAACTAGCCCCCCCTACCAAAAATAAAACCATGTAACTACAATTGTCCATTTTTGAACATTTAGAAAAACCCATAAAATTGAATTACTATCACAAAATTTATGAATTTTTTTTAAATAATTTTAAATAACACCACTGCACTATGGTAATATACTTCTTTGAAATTAACCTGCTTCTAATAGGGTATTTATTTTAAAGCAATTAAGGTGTTGCCAGCACCTTTATGAATTTTGTCCGACAAAATATGGGTAGGTGGGGTCTTTATTGACAATGATAGATGATAATAATGTAAGTCAATATTAAACAAACGTTTAATTTTAAATTAGTCTAGACATAAAACACGTAACTAATATTGCGTCATACCTTATTTTAAAATACGTTGTGGGCTTTAAATTTAACTAAACAATTTAAAAATTAACTTAAAATTAAAACCTTAAAACCCTACCTTACTAACTCGCAACGTCAGTTTAAAAAAACCAATACCCACAAAAATTAAAATTAAAATTAAACTTAACAAAACTATATTTAAATAATAAAAATAATAGTAATTAAAACAAATTAACTTACATTTAAATGAGCATCAATTTCATCCTCTATTGACGAAGACAATCCATCTTTTCGACTGAAAAAAAAGTAATTAAAATTCCAATTAATATTTAATTAAATAAATATAAATTTAAAATAAAAATAAAAATAAAAATAAAAATAAATAAATAAATAATTAATTTTCAAACCACGCAAAACAAATCAGGCAAGAAAACCAGTAGGGTGAAATTATCCAATAATAAACACACAAAATAATTGAGCACAAACAACAAAACTTGGGTAATAGTCTATAACAACGGCGACAAGACAATAACCATATTAATTCTTCAATACCCCGGAAAATTTTGTGGAGACGATTTTTATGAAAACCGAAAACAACAACTACACTTAAGAAAGATATTTCTCGTGTTTCTAACAAATATAATATAACCCACCAAAACTACAGGTTTTGAAAAATTTCTCCTTCTGTTTCCCCCCAAATATTTTTACTGCCACCCTCCCTTTATAATTTATAAGCTAAATTAATAAAGACAGACTGAAAGTGAGGTTGTCTGGTTTATACGGTATAAATAACAGTGTAAAGTTAAGTTGACTTCAGCGGTTAAATATATACCTTAATTTCAACTTAACTGTGTATCAAAGACGAAATCGGGGTCTAAGTTATACTTCAGTATAAAGTTACATGTAATTCATAAACAGGTGTATTTAGTTTCGGTTGCAGTATAGAGTTAGGTTGAAATTAAACTTGTTTTATTGAACTAAGGGTTCAACTTAAACGTAGAGCGAGAAATTATTTAAACTACGTTAAATCAAACCAACCTTACTATGCATATATATATACTAATAATGGTGCAATCTTAGACTGATCACAACCACGTGGTGGTGGTTTATACGTAATAATCTTACTGCGCAATCGCGCCACCCAGTGGCGTAATACGTAACCACTCCCACAACTTAAGAGAGAGAGAGAGAATGCGTAGTTAAGGGGGGATATAAATCCAGGACAAATGTAAACCCCCCCATGTTAACAGATTAAAGGGAGATTGAAACGATAAATTAAGATGTTATAATTTGATTATAATTGTATGCTTGATTTCTAACGTTTACTCTCCCTTTAATAAATAAATTAAAAATAAAAAAAATTTATTTTTTTCTTAAATTTCTTATGTTTTTTCTCCTAAGGATCGATTTGAAGTTCTTTTAATCATCACAAATTTCCCCCGAATTTTTAATAAAAAAAATTAAACAAATTTCCTGGAATTTTCCAGGTTTTTAGAAAATACACTCATCATGCTTTGGAAGAAGTGCGTTTAAATTATATTAAATTAAAATTAAAAATAAAATTGAAAGAAGTATAATTTAAAATAAATTTTTTAAGGGTTGCCACAGATTGATGTTTTTCTCACTTTAAAATTCCCTGTAAGTTCCAGGGTTTCCCTGACCTTATAAAATAATTTTCCCTGATAACAACTCAGAACGTTGCGCAGCTAAAAATTACTAATACAATGAACTTGTACCCGTGTTTTTGATAAGTCTGTCATAAATTAAGGGGGATGTTCTTTGGGAAATCAATTTTGGGAAACCAATACAAAATTCCCTGAAGAAATTTCAAAACGCCCTTAAAACCATGGCAACCCTTATAGTGAAATATTCCACACACAAACAAACCTATGATTAGCCCGGCTCAACCCAGACCTGGGTATCAAAATAGCTCTACTTCCGGCATTCGTTGACTTCTTACTATCACCACCACCAGAACCACCGGAAGTAACAGTCCTTATAATATACTGTTCACCATTAGACCTATCCCTATAAGTTGTACCAACACCACCACTTGGACCGTAACAAAACGAAGACGGCAACGAACTCTGTTTCTCCAACCTAACCAAATTCTTATTGGAGCCAGTACCACCAACACCACGATTGCTAACGGCAACCTCGTGTACCATTTCTTGGGACATCGCGAACCTATCTTGAAGCATCTTCTTCTTAGTAATTGTTGAGGTACTTAAAAGGGTAGTTAGGGACTCGGCCGATTTGGAACTAGCCGGTGGGGGATGCCGGTAAGGCGGAGGTCGTGACCTTTGACTTTCAAACGGGCCCGAACTGGCCGCTAAGGGTTTGGAGGTCGCGACTTGCACGCGGTTTAGATGCAACTTTGTAAACGTCGCCTCAACGGAACGACTTAGTCTGGGGTCCGCGAAACTAACTAAGGGTAATGATAAGGAATTGATATAGTTCCGGTTCAAATCTCGCGCACTTCCGGTTGTATTCGAGGTCGAGGAAGAGGTTAAGACGCTCTTAGTTTTGGTTAAACCCAAGACTTCCGGGTTGGTAGTATCATTTCCGGTTGCAGTCTCGTCGAAACTTCGGCTTAGACGGCGAGCGGAACAGTTTTTATGATGGACAAATTTGTAACGTAAGTCCTGAGTATTTGGTACTGGTACGGTTTCTTCCGGTAAGACGGACAGTTTCCGTAAGGACCCGTATGAGTCGCTGCCACCAATGATACTTTGGGTTGCGATGGATGGTGACGAAATTAGATTTCATATTTGTGGTTGCAGTAATACATAACGGCTACTAGGAATCATGGCGTACCCATCCATTTTCACTTAGCGAATCTAGGCGGGCTTTGTGGGAGGAGCTATAGACTAATCTTTATGTATGAGGAATTTTAACATGGCGAATAATGCACCTTGAGCACTAGCCTAGGAACTCGCGTTGCTACCATGCAACCAATGAAAATATCACAGTTAAAAAGACGGCATCAGAATTATGTGGTGTGACGCGATAGTAAGTTCTCAAGTCCGGTATACCCACATAGAAATTAACAGTCATGGGAGATATTTGGGGACGCAATGATTCCTAGTAGCTGTATGTATTCTTGGTGGTAGAGGTTTTATATAAGGTTTTCAAATTATGTTTTCGCTAATAGGGATGGATTGAAGGTATACTGCGTTCTATTTTTGGGTGATGTTTTAAAAGGTAAACATATCGATGGAAAGACGAGGGCTGGGATTGGTTTTGGTTTATGATTGGTTGATTTATTTGGTTTAAATTGCTAAAAGCTGGATGATGTGGGTTTATGGAAGGTATGCTAATTAGGTTCTGTTTTTAGAACGGGACGGGACGAGGAAGGTTTGTTTATTGTATTTTAAAATTGTTTTTGAAAGGGATTGTCGGTGCTGTGTTTGGTCTTTAGCAACAATAAGCAAATGAGATAAGGTTAGAAAAATATAAGCGGACTATTGTTAGTGTTAGTAAAAGTAAGACCGTAACAGCAACCAATGATCCCTTCAAAATAATCCCCCAAAACAATTTAAAACCCGTCTACAACAAAATCCCCAATAAAATCGAATAAAACCGTCTACAACAAAATCCCCAATAAAATCGAATAAAACCGTCTACAACAAAATTCCTCCAAAAACGCAAATAAAAACCCGTCTACAACAAAATTCCTCCAAAAAACCAAAGAAAGCCCCGCCTACAACAAAATTCCTCCATAAAAACAAATCAAAATAAAACCAGTCTACAACAAAATTCCCCGAAAAACAAAACTAAATAAAACAAGTCTACGACAAAATTCCCCGAAAAACAAAACTAAATAAAACAAGTCTACGACAAAATTCCCCGAAAAACAAAACTAAATAAAACAAGTCTACGACAAAATTCCCCGAAAAACAAAACTAAATAAAACAAGTCTACGACAAATTCCCCGAAAAACAAAACTAAATAAAACAAGTCTACGACAAATTCCCCGAAAAACAAAACTAAATAAAACAAGTCTACGACAAATTCCCCGAAAAACAAAACTAAATAAAACAAGTCTACGACAAATTCCCCGAAAAACAAAACTAAATAAAACAAGTCTACGACAAATTCCCCGAAAAACAAAACTAAATAAAACAAGTCTACGACAAATTCCCCGAAAAACAAAACTAAATAAAACAAGTCTAGGACAAATTCCCCGAAAAACAAAACTAAATAAAACAAGTCTACGACAAATTCCCCGAAAAACAAAACTAAATAAAACAAGTCTACGACAAATTCCCCGAAAAACAAAACTAAATAAAACAAGTCTACGACAAATTCCCCGAAAAACAAAACTAAATAAAACTAGTCTACAACAAATTCCCCCAAAACAAAATTAAATAAAACTAGTCTACAACAAATTCCCCCAAAACAAAATTAAATAAAACTAGTCTACAACAAATTCCCCCAAAACAAAATAAAATCCAACTTACTTTTTATTGTCATCTTCGGAAGCGGATGAGGTGAATTCAGGCGTCTTATCATGCACAATAACTACATCTTGCGCGCTTAGTAGATTCGATTGGGGGTCATCCCAATTGCCTTTCTTGATGGCGGTGACGTAACTCAAACTACGATTCCTGAGAGCCAAAGGCGACACCGTAATTGACAAAATGTCCTCGCGATTAGTGGGCGGACTGTCAACTTCGTCAACAGTTTCCGATTTCTCATTGGGTGAGATTTTAGGGGGCGTTGTCGGCGTTTTAGGCACCGCCAAATCACTGGTGGGAGTTCGCGGGAAAGTCGATTCGCTAGCCATTTGAGAGTTTTCAGTTTGAGTGGACCGATTTATGACCGTCCAATAACTGGGTAAGTTCGGACACGATTTAGTTAACCAACGCGAACGATGTAAAGGAGTTGATTTTTGACTTGGAGAGTAACTGGGGTTTCTGCGCAACAAACCAAATAAGGGGTCATAAGACAGGGTTCGGGTTGAAATTAAACATTATGACCCCAAAATAAATAAAAATATTGTAAAACTAAGTTCACCATTAACTTTAACGCGAAAAAAGCTTTAAAATGAATGGTCACAAGATAGGGTTAGGGTTAAAATTAAAAGATTATGACCTTTATGACCTATTACCCCAACATAATAAATGATATTGTAAAACTAAGTCCACCACTAAATTCATCATGAAAAACGCTTTAAAATGAATGTTCACAAGATATGGTTAGGCTTAAAATTAAAAATTATGACCGTATTGACTTTTATGACCCCAATCACAAAGTACCTCGTGTAAGTACTTAAATTAAAGGTATTTTCGAGCCGAACTCAACTATGACCATAACAACCATTTATCACCAACCGTACGCGAGATATAAGGCAAAACGTGACTAACCTGACATGTTCTCTTGCCCACAATCCTTTTTTATGACCAATTTCGCTTCTAGTCAACAAATCACCACTTAAACGGTTAAAGCTGCCACTAAAGTCGCCTGAAAAACCAGATAAAAGATAGAATAAATCAACGATTTCAGTGACAAACGCTGATGACATTTTCCATCCAGAACAAGAGAGACAGAAGAAGAAAAAAAGGTGGATTTAACAAAACTTACTTTTGTCTCGATGCTTGCTGTCTTTTTCGATTATAAAAGAATTTAGAGAGGCGATACCAGCCGGCAGTTTTTGACCTCTTGACTGTCGTAAAACGTAACAAGAAAAATTCGGTATAAAAAGGTACTTTACAACAAAAATCGTTAATATTTAATACAACAGGAATACATATACATCTACTAGGAATCGTAGTGTACAGCCATTTAATTTTCACTCAACCCCCCCCCTTTTTTTGCATACTTGAATACATGTTTTTAATTCGTAATTTTTTTTCTACTTGCATAGAAGCCTACACATAAAAGGCTTAGCGAATATGTATACTTAAATAAATAAATAAATTTAGGGCGGATTTTGTCCAATGGAGGAGGTATCTAGACTAATCATTATATATGACGAATTTTATAAACTATAGAAATTAACATGGCATATATATTTGGGGACAAAATAATTCCAAGTAGATGTATGTATTCGTACCCTCCCCTTCCCAAAATAAATGAATAACATGGAACATATAATGGGGACACAATAATTCCGAGTAGCTGTATGTATTCGTACCCTCCCTCCTCCCCAAAAATAAATAAATAAATAAAAATTTGAAAATGTTTTCTGTTCTTACCAGATATGACAATATTGCTTGTGTTTTGGCGATTTGTGTTCTCAGAACATTTATTTGTTCCTTAACAGATTCGTCTACACCTCCCTGTAAATGTAAACAACCAAAAAAAATTACATAATTACGTAATCTTAATTAAAACCAACGGAAAATTCTAAATCATTCGAAGTACGAAACGAATTAATCCCAGGTATTTAAACAAATAAATAAATAAATAAATAAATAAATTGAAAGATTTTGATAAGGGGAAACTAACCTGCGTATTAACATTAGCAGTAGCGGGTGGAGGCTCGTTTATAATACAAGTGCTCTGTTCGGTTTGCGGTTGATTTTCACTAGCGGTTGTATCGGCGTTAATACTGCTGTCAAATAAACAATTATTATTATTATAAAATATAGTCACGCTCAGTTGAACAGAAATAACTCCAAATATTTCAATGAAATAGATAAACATTGAAGTTATCAATATCAGATCTGAATTTCCAAGGATCGAAGTACAATCATGCAATGGGATGCATCCAGGGATGGTAAGTTCAATGGGAAATAAATCAATCAATCAATTTGGAGTCCGAAAATGTATTTAACATCTATACTTTTATGACCACACCGATCTGGTTTGACCCCCCATAAGGGACATGTACTGTACACCCCCTAACACAAGTTAAAGTTATGAACATTGATTGGAAACAGTGTCTTAAGGATGACCCCCATCTTTCATTGTTGCATGGTTTAAGGGGTCATCATTAAAACACTCCTGTAATTAATGTTCATAACTTTAACTTGTGTTAGGGGGTGGTCAGTACATGCATCCCTTATGGGGGGTCAAACAAATCGGTGCGGTCATAGAAGTATAGATGTATATAATAACATCTTAGGACTCGAGATTTCAAGATTGATTGATTTCCCATAGAACTTACCATCCATGCATCTCAATGTACAACCCTAATCATTTACGTATCTCAAGCCAAACCCTAACCTTCCCATGGCGCAATATGCACCCATAGAAAGTCACTACTACATTCTTTTACTTCTATTATTAATAATACACTTCTGTTAACAATAAATAATGAAATTCAAATGTATCTAAAACGCCCTCAATTTAATATTGAAACCGAAAGCTGAAAGTTGAAAACTAACAGACCATGAAAGGTACAGTACGTGAGATAACCTTTAACCTCTATTAAAACGCCCTAAATTAAATCCACAATGATTAATTAATACACTCACAATCAAAAACGGGGTCGCCAAAAGGGGGTGGGAGGTCAAAGGTTACTATAGATCAATGATTTTAATATTAAATTACCTGACGGTTTGATTCTTGATACGATTGTGTTTGGAACATAATGAAACGCAACTACCCATTTTGAAACTGACCAACTACGTCGATATATTTATTGCGAAACCTAACTACTCTCAAGGGTCAATAGAGTAGTGTAGGATTTGACGGTGGGGTTATAGGTCACATTTTGAAGGGTTGTAAATTGATGTCTTGATTAGGGTACTCGATTTAAATCAAATTATGTCTTAAGTATATTTAATTTAAATTAAACTGGAAAACCATCAGCGTTCGCATATTGGTATTGAATTCTTTAAAATTAAAAAAACCGGTTTTTTCTAAGGGATATTTTGATCCCCTTCAAAAAGAATTGATAGATTTACTCTCTATTTATGTTTTAGTGTCACATTTTATAATTTTAATCCAAAAATAATAAATAAATTAATGATATATCCTCAAAATACACATTAAAATTAACTTCTTAATTAAATTAAATCAAACCCAAATCAACCCCTAGAAAAACGCACGGCAATTAAAAACCTTTTTATAAAAATAACTATTAGGCCTACTTCATAGATTTTATTTATATCTTATCTTAGTTTATTTTAAATCATATTTAAAATTCCGTACTGTTACCCACTAACTAACTAACTAACATCCCCAAATTAATCATTTAAATTACAGTAATTAAATTAAACCCAAATCAACCCCTAGAAAAACGTACGTCATTTAAAACCTGTTCATAAAAATAACAACTACTTCATGGATTTTTATTCATATCTTATTTTATATTATTTTATTTTATTTTAAATCGTATTTAAAATTCCGTACGGTTTCCACTAACTAACTAACTAACTAACGAACATAAAAACAACCCCAAGCTAAGCCTTTCCCCCATAGAGAAACCATAGAAAACTCAACCTAAATTCAACTACCACCAACACCATATAAACACATACTGGAGCTCGGAACAGTAAAAAATATAATACCCAATACGCTAAAAGCAAAAACCCATATAAACCACCCAACAAAAGAAATTTATGTTATAATGTAACACTAATAAACAACGCTTAACACCTTTAATAAATAAACAATGGATAAACAACATCTAAATATAATATCCACACATACGGCTTAAAACGCGTTAAAACTATCTAATCAATAAGATTTCGTCACATTATCACACCACTGCACACGCAACGCGGTTTCCTCTGATGATGGGAAAAATCACCAATCAAAACTTTGCATCGGAAGAATCGGTGGGTTTTAATTTCCGTTATTTTTTTAAAGGAAACGGAACTAAACTTAAGGAAGTAATTGGCCAGGTAGAAAAATAGCCACCACTACTAAACAGAGAACGGAGACGCTAGTAACACTGCTGCTGCTGGTTGCGGAGCGATTTAAAGGTTTCAAAAACGCAAAGCGGCAGTAGCTAGAAACGCTCTCTTCGCGCTCAAACTGAAGACGAGGGTTAAAAGCGGAGAGAAGAGCTAGGAGTTTTCGTCGCTCTCATCGGAGAGGGAGAGAGAAAAGGGGGGTGGGATTGTAAGAGGCAGCGGGAATCTGGGAAAAGGATGCGGACGGGATCTGCGGAGGATGATGCGCCGAGACTAGGATGAAACAGTGCGCGTATGGTCAGGAATACATACAGCTACTAGGAATTATCATTGCGTATAGTCAATTTTCATTCAACCTATCTATAAGGCGGGTTTTGTCCAAGGGAGGAGCTAGCTATACTAATCATTATGTATGACGAATTTTACCTGCCGATTTTATGATCTTTCTCGCTGTCTATTGCACCTTGTTCCTAGGACAGGGTTCATACAACTTTTGGAAAACAAATTTCCCTGAGATTTCCATGAGGTTTTTCCCCATATACTTTCCTGGATTATCCAGGTTTTTCCCATATATGGAGTATCATATGGAGCAAATGTAAACGAAGGAGGGGGGAACAAATATGACTATTACAAATCAAAGGACATCCCCGTATCTCTAATATAACCACAGTTATGAGCCTCCAAATGTTGGGTGTAATGTTAATCCTATGGAGGGAATGTTTACGACGCAAATTTCCCTGATTTCCCTGAATTTTCCCTGAGGTTTTTGTCAACTATTTATTTCCCTGATTTTTTCAGGTTTTCCCGGTTTTCCAGGTTTGTATGAACCCTGTAGAAACTCGCTTTGATGTTACCCAATCAATGAAACGACACAGTTAGAAAGACGCCATCAGAATTATCAGAGGCATGATCACGAATAGTAAGTTCTCAAAGCCCGGCCCTTAATAACATGGGAGATATTTAGGGCATAATGATTCCTAGTAGCTGTATTTATTCCTGGTATGGAGCGAGGAAATAGAACTTCGAAAGCAGAAGGGGTCATTCGTAAAATAGGTTCCTTTTTTTTTCTCCCTAAATAAAACGGCTATAGTTTTAAACTAGCTACTGATTAACTCGGTTGGTTTCTGAGCATTCGGAATGCGGGTTTTCCAAAAATTTCGGACTAATTAAGGTAAGTGGCAATTACTTGGAATTTTCCCGAGCAATTAAGGAATTTCGAAAAATAAGTCCTGTCGACTGATGTAATATATAACAGCTTATAAGTGAAACATTTTACAGAAAGTTGTAAGTAGTTGAAGAGAGAAAACTAAGCAGACGACGGAAGTACGGAGGGGAATATAAATAAGCAGACGACGGAAGTACATTGGGGCATATAATTAAGTAGACGACGAAAGTACCGCTGGGAATATATTTAAGCAGACGACGGAAGTGCCGCGGGGGAAAATAGCTAAGCAGACGACGGAAGTACTTTGAGTGGGAAATAACTAAGCAGACGACGGAAGTACGGAGGGGAATATAACTAAGCAGGCGACGGACGACGTATCAGGAGTCAGGAGAAAAAAATCTAAGCAGACGCCAGAATGGCCGGATTACTTAGGGAAAAAACCTAAGCAGACTACGTTAGTACCGCGAGGGGAAAAACCCTAAGCAGACGACGGAAGTAACAATCCATAAAAACCCCTTATACAAAAACACCACTCTCACAAAATAAATCAATACAACATAAAATACTTCAAAGCTAACTGAAAACGAAATTCTTTGAAATATGCCTCCATATCTCACCCCCTCTGGTTGAAAACTTCATACCGTAATAAAAATAGATTAAATTTAAAATACCGTACAGGGTGTAGGGGGGGGGGGTTGTCGAATCCGGCGATCAGCATGGGGTTGGACGATTTTGCAAAGGCTTAACATCTCCCATAAGGGACCAAACCACGCCACGGAAGGAACCATAGAGAACCCAAACGACCAAGATATATTTTCTACAGAGGGGGGGGCGCTTTGTTGACTTTAAAAGTATGTTTGCATAGCAAATATTAACGATTTTCGCACAGAAGGTAATCCCCTCCCCCTACTTGTGTGTACTTATTAAAATACAACCATATTTTATACTCCCCCCCCAAATAAACGAATATAACCCTTGGCAGGAATGCATACAGATAATTGGAATCATTGCGGCCCCCCTATGTTAATTTTTATGAATTCGGATCTAGTGGGATGGGCTTGAGAACATACTTTCTAGGAGCGGGTAAGCAAGGTGCACAATGATTCCTATTAACTGTATGTATTCCTACCCTTGGTAATAATGACAGAAAATATATCTAAACCTAAAACACCTCATATTTCAAAATAAAAAAAAAATAAATTAACTAAGCCTTGGCCAACTTAAACCAAAGTGGGGAACGAATTAATTGGTTAAATATTGATGCTAAATCATAAATATAATTTAAATCCACTTTGACCGATTTTAAGTTTAAAAATCCATTAAATTTAATCAACGATTCAATCAAGGAAGTACTAATTTAAATCATATCCCTAAGCCTTGGCCAATTTAAAACGGCATTAACCAAATGATTGGGATTTTGAAATTAGCGGGGAAATATTAGATACTAACGCCATCTATGGTACTACTACCGAACTACGTTTCGAAATATTTTGGCGCGAATTTTAAACAATTGAATATGACGTGCGGGGACTATTTCTTTTTTCGTTAAGTATTCAGACGCGATATAAATTAAAGTTAAATAAAAATAAAATAAAATAAATATTAACTTACGTTAAAAACGACGTGAGATCCTGCAAAATTCTTTGCAAAAGATTGAGAAAATCTTGCGAACTTAAAGACTTTGCCATCTTAAAAAACACAAAAGAAAAAAATACGAAATAATTATTAATTAATTAATTACATTAAAATCGTTAGTAATTCAAATATTACAACTTTAAATTAAATTAAATTAAATTACTTAACAATTAAATTTATTAAACTTACCGAAATAAAATTATCTTGTAATATCACATTCCCAGCTGAAGAAGAGCAATTGCATTTTGGCAAATTAAAATCGTACTTGACACCTTTAGTAAGTACGTCATCGAAAGAAACTTCAATTTCACTCGAATCCAACCTAAAATAAAAATTAAAATTAAATTAAAATTGAAACAAAACAACCAAATTTAATTAACAAAAATTAAACAAATGCGTGTGCCAAGGCTTAAGTCCTTTTATATTTAGAAAAAAAAAGGCCGTTCATTTACCTGACCTTTTCCTTTAACCTTAACCTAAGCCTTGGCACACTCTTTAAGCCTTAGAATAAAGTGAATTAAATTAAAATTAAAATTAAAACAAAACCAAATTTAATTAACAAAAATTAAACAAAAGCCATGTGCCAAGGCTTAAATCCTTTTATAAAATTATAATAAGAAAAAGCAGCAGTTCTTATAAGGCTTAATATAACATCACCTGACCATTTCATTTAACCTAAGCCTCGGCAGACGCTTTAAGCCTCGGCAGACGCTTTAAGCCTCGGCAGACGCTTTAAGCCTCGGCAGACGCTTTAAGCCTCGGCAGACGCTTTAAGCCTCGGCAGACGCTTTAAGCCTCGGCAGACGCTTTAAGCCTCGGCAGACGCTTTAAGCCTCGGCAGACGCTTTAAGCCTCGGCACACACTTTAAGCCTCGGCACACACTTTAAGCCTCGGCACACACTTTAAGCCTCGGCACACACTTTAAGCCTCGGCACACACTTTAAGCCTTGGCACACACTTTAAGCCTTGGATTAAATTAAAATTAATTTCAATAACTTACTCTAACTTCCTTATTTTTGATTTTGGCATATCAGTCTCGTCAAAACTATCGAGAATGCGTTCACGATAGAGAGCTGCGGGTAAAATATGTTTCCCACAAAATGGCGACGGTAATGGCTCTCCAGTAGAACGTAGCTAAAACCCCACAACATTAATTAAACCCAAATTAATTTAAAACCCTAAATTAAACTCAACAAATTAATTAAAAAACCAAAATTAAACTCAACAAATTAATTAAAAAACCAAAATTAAACTCAACAAATTAATTAAAAACCCCAAAATTAATTAAAACTCACCATATCCCTCATTTCGGCGCACAACGAGGGTATCTTGACTAGAACAGGTGGTTCAACTCTGGAAGGTGTGCTAGCAGCAACGCAATTTTGTTTTCTAATGGGTGACAATGGCATTATGGCCTTGGTGACGTCATCGGAGGTGGAAGTGACATCGTGGTCGTCAAACAGGTGCCTAACTGGTGACTTTAATTCAGAGGTGACGGAGATGGTACTGGGCGAAGTGGAATCGTTATTGCACGAACAACTGAAGGTCGGATTCTCTATTTCGTTCTCGGGAATGATTTGAGCTCGATGCGTCGCGTTTTGTAGGCTAAATAATGAAAGTTCATAGTCTTTTAACCAAGGCTTAGGACAGGGTTCATACAACTTTTGGAAATCAGATTTCCCCGGGTTTTTTCCCCCCATATATTTCAAGGTTTGTATGAACCCTGTTACGACTAGAAAATAAGCTGTCCTGTAGACCAAAGTTTTGAAAATTAGGCCTAATAATAGTCATGAACTTAAAGGGCTCCTTCGGACCCTTAGACACATGGCCCCGCGGATTTCCATCCCCTCTTCATAGACGATCTTCCTCAACATTTTGCCCCACCGATTTCCGACCCCTAAGTAGTTCCCTCCTTGTTAATATCCCCCTTCTTTCACTCCCTCCCTCTGGTTAGGTAGGGGGGCTCGGAAATCCGCGGGGCCATCTGTCTAAGGGTCCGAAGGAGCCCTTTAAGCTCAGGGATAAAAAGTACTTGGGGACATCGAGGTCGTTGAACTTGAAGCAAAGGCTTAACACTTAACCCCAAAAACTAGGCATTGGCTTAACTATTAAGTCTTAACCCTAAAAACTAAGCTAAGACTTAACTATTAACCCTTAACCCTAAAAACTAAGCAAAGGCTTAACTCTTAAGTCTTAACCCTAAAAACTAAGCAAAAAGTACACACAACCCTAAAAACTAGGCATAGGCTTAACTGTTACGTCTTAACCCTAAAAACTAGGCATAGGCTTAACTGTTACGTCTTAACCCTAAAAACTAGGCATAGGCTTAACAATTAACCCTAAAAACTAAGCATAGGCTTAACAATTAACCCTAAAAACTAAGCTAAGACTTAACCATTAACCCTAAAAACTAAGCAAAGAGTACACATAACCCTAAAAACTAAGCAAAGAGTACACATAACCCTAAAAACTAGGCATAGGCTTAACAATTAACCCTAAAAACTACGCAAAGGCTTAACTCTTAACCCTAAAAACTAGGCAAAGGCTTAAAAAAAGATCAACTTACGTTGCGATTTCTTCTTCAGCTCGACAAAGTTGAACCTCCAAATCAGTTTTTTGTGCTTTTAAATACTGATTAAAAAAGAACATTAATTAAAGCTAAATCATTACGTAATTAAAACAAAACAAATTAAAATTAAATAAAATAAAATAAACAATTAAAGGATATTAATTACCTCATTAGACATTGACAACTGAGCCAATAATCGTTCCTTTTCATTCAAAGCCAGGGATTTCTCTTCCAATTCGTGACTTAAAAGGTCATTAGCGTCCTTCATGTAATTTAATTGACCTCTGGTTTCATTGAGAACCTCGTTCAATTCGTCCACTTGCGTCCTGAGTCCGTCCAACTCCTGATTAACCAGCGTGATCTCGTCATTAAGGTCTCTAATCCGGGCTTCCAATGATAATCTCTCTCGATGTTGAGCCGTTAACTTTTCTTGCAAAGTGTGATTAGTGTCTTCGTAGTTCGATAATGTTAATTTTAATCTGGCGTATTCCTTCTCGGCTTCACGCATTTTCTCTAATATTCCTTGTAGACTGAAATGATGATTAAATTAATTTTAATTAATTAATTTAAGTTTAATTGATTTTATTTTATTGGGTGGAATTTAAATACTTTAGTTAAAATTTTTTGTTAAAATTAATATTAAGTCGTTTGGAATTATTTTACAATTAATTGTAATTGTAATTTACTTTGATTAAAATTAACATTAAGTTGTTAATTCTGGTTTTAATATAGGAATTATTTTTCTAGTTAATTAAAATTAACTTTAATTCCCTCAATTTAGACTTAATTAAGATTAACTTTAATTGCCTTAATTGAGAATAATTTTCTATTTAATTAAAATTAACTCTAATTGCCTTAATTGGAAATTAGTTTAGACCTAATTAAAATTAACTCTAATTGCCTTAATTGGGAATTAGTTTAGACCTAATTAAAATTAACTCTAATTGCCTTAATTGGGAATTATTTTAGACCTAATTAAAATTAACTCTAATTGCCTTAATTGGGAATTAGTTTAGACCTAATTAAAATTAACTCTAATTGCCTTAATTGGGAATTAGTTTAGACCTAATTAAAATTAACTCTAATTGCCTTAATTGAGAATTATTTTAGACCTAATTAAAATTAACTCTAATTGCCTTAATTGGGAATTAGTTTAGACCTAATTAAAATTAACTCTAATTGCCTTAATTGGGAATTAGTTTAGACCTAATTAAAATTAACTTTAAAGTTTAAAATAAATATATCAAAAAAATGTGAAAAATATAATAATTTACTTACTTTTGTTGTTTACGTTCCAAATCTTGATTCTCATAGAACAAATTAGTGTTTATTTCCTCAGTTTGGGCCATTTGTCGCGTTAAATGAGCTTTCTCTTCATTTAAACCCTTAATTTTATGTTGCAAATCCTCAATTTCGCTTAAATAATCGTACGTTGGTTTTGTATCATTCAAACTAATACAAAAAAAAAACCAAAAAAACCCCAAAAAACCCCATCAAATTTGAATTTTTCCAAAAAAAAAAAAAAAAACACCAAAATTCCCATAAAATTTCAAATAAAACGATTAAAATCAAAATAACACTTACTCGTAGGCCCCTGACCTTTCACATTTGACCGCCTCGTTACTACTAAACGACGACAAATCACTCAAAACCCCTAAAGACGAATCCAAACTCTCTTTAGGTGAACTTGTAGTTCGATAATTCGTAGTTTTATTATTAGTAATATCGGAAAAATTCTCCGCAAATCCCATAAAATGACTAGAATTCTCCATCCATTCCAAAAGACTGCTTTTAAAACGTAAATAAACACTAATATTAAACTAAAATTAAAGATAAGACCCTCAAAAAAGAAAAATTAAATCATCCCACATCGCAAAGGCTTAGAGATAAGCCTAATCAACTTTTGATAGCAATAGCAACAAAAATACGTGATAAAACTTACTCATCTCGACTGATTGATAACAATACAGAGTTAAGAGCATTTAGAATCGATTCCCTATCCTGGAAATCGCTATTTTTGAACGGTGAATAGTTCTCTGTTACTAATTTATGAACTACTTTGCATAAATATTGAGCTTCAGGTGGTCCCTAATTAATTCATTACTTAATTAAGGTTAAATAATAATTATAATAAAAGGTTTAACTTACCTTGGGATCAAAACAAGCTTCCGTATTATCAATATCAGGTTTCCTTATCTTTTTAACCGATGACGTAATGAAATTTTGCTCTAAATTCGGATCTTCTCCGATGCCAATGAAATTTTCACTTCTGTCATCGTTTTGAAATATTTCGTTGTCATTTTGACCGAATATATCCAAATTGGAAGCGATGATCTCACAATTTTCATTATCCTCGTCCATTTTTAGGCCTAATGAGCAATAATTACAATGATTAACTTACCAGGAAAATAGCGTTAGGCTTAGCGAAAGCTTTACAATAGTCTGTGTAAATTACACCTTATTACTTAAGAAAATTGTTAAATAGTCGCAATTTAATCGTAAATCTAATCAATAATAATAAATATTTACGATGTATTATACAATAAATGATAAGAAACCTTTAAAAAACTTTAGATAACTGTCTTTCTTGACAATCTAAGGTTATTTCGATAGCTCACGAGTTTCAAACATGTTTGAAAATCGACCCTAAGCCTATTTTTCATCTACGGAGTCGGCGCGCGTGACAGAAAGTGCTGCCATCTTTACAAACCTTAAAGTTGCAACTTTGGCGGGAAATTTTTAAATCAGTTCTATTCTATTCTATTCTTTCATAGTTTTGAACCGAAAAACTATAAAATGGTGCTGAATTTTGCTAAATTTGTTTCGATTAAATGTTTAAACACGTTTTATATTCCATGAAGTACGAGTTCCTTATTTAAATAAACCTGAAGATACGTTTTAAATGTTATCTAACACTAAAGCAAACCAAGCTAGGTAACTTTTAAAAATTTAAGCCTTGGTTAAAAACAACACGGGTTCTTTTACAAATATGAATGATATAATAGATCGATTAATTCTTTTTGCAAAAAACGTTTCAAAATCAATCAAGCTTGAATTATAAAGATACGTTGTATAATGGTACGTAACCTCAAAAAATTATTAGGTATAATCAGAAGCGTATCTCACAAATTCACAATGCAATTAAGAATTAATCAGAAAAGGCTTAACAACTCGATGTTTAATCGACCAAGGACTAAAAAACTTTCTTGGATATTATATTTCCGTTTTCCGTGTTATTTCTTTTTTCTTTGGAAGATTACAAGTCTGGCATTCCGGTTAAATAATAAAAAATTTGGAATGAAATTTTAAAAATGGGCTATATATCCTATATCTTAGCGTATTAATTTTTAATGCATGGTTAATTTTAAGAATAAAATCGTGAATGATAACAATCGTACCCAAATATCGTATGATTGTTAATAAAAATTTGCGTGAAAGGTCAGAAAATTGTGAATAATAAAATTGTTTGGCCAAGGCTTGACAAAACTGTCAAAAATTAGGCTTAAATTCAATTATTTACGCGTAAGCCTCGGACAATTTCAAAACCTTTATGGTTGGAGCATAAATTGTAAAAAATAGTGCAAAACATTTTAATTTAAACAATCCAATAACCAATTAGGCTTAGGAAACTGTCAAATATTTCGTTAAATTTTAAAATAAATAGGATTAATTTGAATTATTTACAATTAATGACGATAAATAAGCCTTGGCCCGTTTTAAAACCTTTATGGCTAAAACATAAGTTATAATAAAAAATGGCGGCAAACATTTTAAACAATGAAATCCAATAATAAAGAAGGTTATAGCCAAGGCCTAACGGAACTGTCAAATATTTCGTCTGGTTTTAAGACAATTAGACTTAATTTGAATAATTTATAATAAATGATGTTTAATGAGCCCTTAATTGGTCCGTTCGTTTTAAAACCTTTTACACTTTATAAAGAAAGAAAAAATTATGCGAAACAATTTAAACAATGTAATCTGAAACGATCACTTATTAATTCATTTCGCTACTGTCCTAATTTGCATAAATAGAGACAATAATTAATTTCGAAATAACAATGTTATTGTTCCCCTAAAACCATTAGCCCGATTCCCAAAAAGAAACACATTACACTTCATCACAACAGTGCCCTTATCATTGTTATCGAAAGAGAATATCTTCAATAACTCCATGAATGAAGCTGTAGCTTGTAATTTTGAAGTGAGTGAGTGAGTGAGGTCATAGATTCGAGGAGGTAAAGCGAGGGAGGGGCCTGGTGGTGAGGCGCTGCTGTCAAAGGGGGCTTTGTAAGCTCAGACTAAATAGGACCTAGATGGAATAGGTCCTAGCTGCAAAATTAATTAACCACCACCGAGTGTACTTAGGACTTCAATTGACTCGCTCCCCCTCGTTCTCCTTGAGTCGAACTAGTTATCTCGAGATGCTGTAAGTCTCTCAGTAGCATTATGTTTAAAAGCATATCGAAGATTTGAAATAATAGCAACTTGATTTGAAATTTATTCATGATATAATTAAATATATTCATTATAGGCCTACAACCTCATAATAAAAAAACTATCAAAATTACCCATGAAGAAAATAGAGTAAAAACTATCTCACGGTATAAAGACAACCAAAAATATCCCGTTTCTCAAGTAATTTATCTCTCAAGTTCAAAAGGTGTCAACCAAAAAAATCACTTCCCGTCAAAATCTTTTAAAATTTAAAACTAGAACGTCAAATTTTTATTTTTACGTTCTTTTCGACCTCAATTTTCAAAATGGCCACTTCCATATAAACCCACGTGTTAAAGTATTATTATTATTATTTTGGTTTAAAATTAAATTAAACCGATATAGTCGTTAACATTAATTACAATCAACACTAATAAATTTAAGCCTTAGCAAATGAAAAATTAAAAAAAAAATAAAAAACATAGAATTATGTAAATTTAAATATTTTAATTTGACCTCAAAAACCATGAAAACATTTTACTTTTTAAAAACGTACGTACGGATACCGTTTGGACCGTAGCGAAAGTTTTCATTGTAGGTCCTGATATTTTAGTCAGCGTCTGCAAGAAGCGATATCTAATTTATTAGGGAGAAGGTATAAATTCGCCCCCACATTTCCAGCTCTTTATCTCCAGTCCAAACGTAACGTAGACGTGTCCGGAGTTAATCCCCGCCGCCTCTAAATTACAACAACCATCATCTCATTGGTTCTTGGAAACTCGAGCACGTCAGCGCGACGCGAATGAAAAAAAATTACAGTCATATTTTCCGACTGAGGAGAGCACACGAAATAGCCCGGCGGCCTCCTTTTACGTCCCACCCGCTTGTATTTTGAAAGGGGGACTGCAGGACTATGGCGCGCGTGGTTACTTAGGCATCTTATGCCTTCTCCCTAGTAAACTAGATATCGCTTCTTGGCGTCTGTGGTCAGGGTGTCCATGTAGCCCACGAAATTCTCATATCTATCTCTAAATTACCCCAACAGGAAAAACGTGGTTTAACATAAAAACGTGTTTAGGTACTAATTAACTAGACACCCATAATTAACTACGTCATTGTAATGATTAAATTATTATTAAACAGAAGTTTATAATCATTAGGCCTAGAAGAAGTGTGCTCTTGTTTATTTATTTACATCTTTATAAAATTTAGGTTAATATTGTTAAGTGTTTTTAACCGTATTGGAATTTTCTGTTGTTTGTTCAAAATCAGAGAATGAAAAAACAGGAAATTCTACAAAATATTCTAAAAATTTTGAAGAAAAAAATTCAATAGTTTCGCACCATTGATTTATTTAGTTTTTAAAATCAAAATTCGAGATTTAGAATTAAATTTTCTTGGGGGAAGAAATATTAGAATTTTAAATAATAATGCACTTAATTGGGTTATAAAGTTTGTTTTGAGGTTTTGTATATTGCCTTTATTTAAAAAAAAAAAATGAGATGTTTTTGGCATTTTGCTTAATTACTAAGGCCCTAATTGTTGTAACCCCTAAGTATTTAGTATCGTTTGAAAGCTAAGAAATAGGGCTATAAGATACTCAAAGGACATCCCAGTATCTCTTATGGAACCAGAGTTATAAGGTGTTACGTAAATAAGCCCATGTTAACGCTATGGAGATTACGTTAATTAACATTTTGCTTAATTACTCGGGCCCTGATTATTGTAAACCCCAATTATTTAGTATCGTTATAAAGCTAAGAAATAGGGCTATAACATACTCAAAGGACATCCCCGTATCTCTTATAGAACCAGAGTTAAATGGTGTCGTGTAAATAAGCCCATGCTAACCCTATGGAGATTACGACAATTAACATTTTAATTAATTACTCGGCTGCTAATTAAGGAAACCCCAAGTACTTAGTACCATTGGAAAGCTAAGAAATAGGGCTATAACATACTCAAAGGACTTCCCCGTATCTCTAATAGAACCAGAGTTATCACACTCCAAAGTTCAGGATAAGGTATCATATCATTCGCCTCACGAAAAGACTTCGAGATATGAACTTCTACCAAATGCAATAAATGGTGAAATACAAAAAATTATGAAATTTAAATCTAATCCAGACTTTAAACGACCATTATCGTGTCATTAAATTTATAATTACATTTAGTGAACATATGATTAAAATACTTCATGACCCAACAATGCAAACGTAAGACAATTTAATGTTTATTGCATAGCTACTTAAAATTTATTTCGCAATTAACTATAATAAATTATGACTAAACCATTATTAAAGAAGTAAAGAATTAGAACATTAAAAAAAGAATTTCGTAAAATTGTCGTATCAATTAAAACCCAGGCAAATTTTAATTTTAAAACTAAAAAAAAAAATTTAAAATTTAAATTTAAAAACTGTAATTTTTCATACAAGATTCACCTTAATTTAAAGAAACTGTGCAATAACTTTTAATTTTAAAATAAATCACAGGTATGCCAGTAACGGGGTTCACTAACCGTGTATCTTTATTTTTTATTTAAAAAAAATTAAGGTAAAACTGCCCGAAGGTATGCGGGCCCCTGTACAATAGGGACTTGGCAATTCTGGCTTAACTCCGCCCCCAGCGCCATTATGGTATGTTTTTTTAACAGAATGAAACCTACATAAGCCCCTCCTCCTGGTATGTTTTTTAGCACTAGTGGAAGGTAGCCTGACGTTGCATGACGTAGTACTGCCAAGTCCCTATAATCCAGAAAGTGTTTTTTTACCAAACCAAGGGGTACAACACTGTTGAAATAGTATACTCAAGAAGAGATATCTAGTTTATTAGGGAGAAGGTTTAAGATGCCTTAGTATTCGCGCGCCATAGTTCTGCAGTCCCCCTTTCAAAATACAAGGGGGGACGTAAAAGGAGGCCGTCGGGGCTATTTCGCCTTCTCTCCTCAGTCGGAAAATATGACTGTAATTTTTTGTCATTCGCGTCGCGCTGACGTGCACGAGTTTTCAAGAACCAATGAGATGCTGGCTGGTTGTAATTTAGAGGCGGCGGGGATTAACTCCGGACCCGTCTACGTTTGGACTGGAGATAAAGAGCTGGAAATGAGGGACGAATTTATACCTTCTCCCTAGTAAACTAGATATCGCTTCTTGTCATAATATAAAAAGACTACAGCGCAGGCGCCAATAAACCAGAGAGAGAAGGGAAAATTTTACCCCTGTGTCTTTCCCTTTTAGTTTTAGCTACATCGAAAGTTTTGTATTGTCGGCTATAATAATCACATACTATTTTCGTTGTGACTGTTCCCTCGATTTCAAACTAAACTAAACTAGAAAAAAAATTCCCCATACCTTACAAAATTTTTTTTAGATAAATAATAATTTCTTTTCAGCCGGTTAGGTTTTTTCTGAAAATTTTTTTGGTTAAATAAAAGAATCATATATATATTGGTTGTTGTATGTTGTTAGGCAGGCTAACGAAAAACCGGCTTTAAGTTATTTCTAGGCTTATAACTAACTACTAACCCTAAAAAAAAAACACTAACAATATTTTTAAACTCGGAATTGCTGTAAATAAAAGTTACATCATCGTAAATTATAACATAAGTTCATAAGATATGTTCCATCGATAAGTTTGTTTAATTAATATCTGGTAACTTAGAAACTGAAAGGTTTGTAATTTTGAAGTGAGTGAGTGAGGTAGGTCATAGATTCGAGGAGGTAAAGCGAGGGAGGCCTGGTTGGTGAGTGGGGCGCTGCTGTCAAAGGCTTAGCATGCGGTTAAAGTTAGGAATCGGGGGGGGGGGGAAATAATTTCTCTAGCCCCTTTAGCTCACACATTGCCTATTAGAGAGTTACACACTTCCACCTTACGAATTATATAATAAACTTCTAATATTTAAATTTAAAATTATTTTACCGCCATGGGGGCCAATTTTCTACTGACGTTTTCGAATTCAAATTCGATTTTAGTTCCAATTTTAAATTTATTTCAAGAAAAATTTGAATGAATGAAAGTGTTTATGGGTAAATATTTAAATATTTAGTATAATAAAATTTGGTTTTAAAATTACGTTTTTAAAAAACTTCGATTTTTTTATCTTTCTAGACTTTGGGGTCGCCTTTGATTTGAAATTTATTATAATATTATTATAACTATTTTGTCGTATTTAAATTGAGTTTGATAAAATTGGGACTAGTTTACCTACAAATTATCTAAAAGGTTTGTTGAATTATCGAATTATTATCTCTACATTGCACTTTCAAGGCCTGAATTAAAAGAGATTAGCGCTAATGGTGCTTGTCAAATGTCTGAAGGTTCTATTCTAAAGTTCAATTTAGATATAATAATAACACTACACCGATATAGATAGATATAATCGACTTTAAAAGATATAAAATTAGGCGTGTATTTATGTGTATTTTTGGACAGGTAAATAACACTTATTCGCTGTGAAATTTAGGCTTAGTTAATTAATTTCTTCTTAATTTTTTTAGTTTAAATATTAATTAAATTGAAATCATGTGGAAATAAATATAATTTTAATTTGCGTGATGTTATTTTGGAAGGGTGAATTCCGTGTCTATGACGTGAAATCTGGCAATGTTTATATGGTAATTTTTTTTTAAATATGTTTAATGAAGTACTTGGGATTTTTAGTGAAATCATTGGAAAATATTTATGAAATCATGGGAAAACTGCGCGTAGAAATGTATGAAATCAGAGGAAATCTACCCATATAAATGTATGAAATCAGAGGAAATCTACCCATATAAATGTATGAAATCAGAGGAAATCTACCCATATAAATGTATGAAATCAGAGGAAATCTACCCATATAAATGTATGAAATCAGAGGAAATCTACCCATATAAATGTATGAAATTACGCCAAATCAAAGGGGAAACTGCACTTAGAAATGTATGAAATTACGCCAAATCAAAGGGGAAACTGCACTTGGAAATGTATGAAATCAGAGAAAACTACAGGTAGAAACGTAAGAAATCAGGTTAAAACTACGCATGAAATTGTATGAAATCAGGAGAAAACTACAGGTAGAAACGTATGAAATCAGAGAAAACTACGCGTAAAAATTTATGAAATCAAGGGAAAACTACGCTAGAAAAATATGAACTCAGGAGAAAACTACGCGTAGAAAAATATAAAATCAGGGGAAAACTACGCGTAGAAAAATATGAAATCAGGTAAAAACTACGCATAGAAACATAAAAATCACCCCAAATCAGAATCATCTATAAAATCAATCAAAATCATCGAAATTCACCTACGACAACATTCATATCATAATCCATAAAATCCTTACGTCTAAAATCGAAAAACACATAAACCCTAATAAACATTAACACGTACATTACCTTTGTTGAAATTAATAAACCACCGCTACATTTTCGATGCACAAATACACACCAATCAATCAACAACCCGAAATATCTTGTAAAAACCACTGTCACTGTCACACAACACGTGTTAAATTAAAACCAACCGAAATCCGAATTCACACACAAGACACAAAACCACCTATAGACTAAAAACGCTGCAAAATTTCCCGCGCGCCAAATCAAGTAAATTTTCCACCGGCGAACTACTTGAGCATTAGTGACGGACTGAAGGTAAAACGACCTTGGGAAAATACATACACACCTTGCAGTTCAACAGGAAAAAAAAGTACAGCCCACTTGTTTTACCACCTTACTACCTGAGAGCGGGAGAGCGGACTGGGTATGAGAATTAATATCTTATCAGGGCTCCCACAGAAATTTCTTAAAATAATAGTGAAAAAAGAGACCTTTCACGGTAAAAATAGGGTAAAATAAGGACCAAATTCTTGGAAATAGGAACCAAATAGAGACCAATTCAAAATCAAAATTAGATCTTTATGTACGGAAGTATCACAAAAAAAGTTGGGAAACCAAAATAAACCTCTCCGAGCCAAGACGAATTTACTTTCTAAACACAGTTCCACCAGCCAATGAGAAAAACCGGAAATACATAGTTCAAATTGGCGAGATATTGCCAAGGTCATTTGTAAAGGTTAAAGCGTTTAATAATTCCCTGTGGATCGGAGTGAGAATAGTTTTACTGTTGCAAAAAATTTTAGATGGAATATTAAAAACGGGAATTTTTGAAAATAGGGTGGTTTAGAGACCAAATGGCGATTTTAGGGTGGTTTAGAGACCTACCCAAAAAGTAGAGACTTTTAGGTATTTTAGAGACCAGATGGGAGCCCTGTCTTATGTTCAGCCCCCCCTAAAACCACACACTGTCGTTTTCAGTGACGTAAAACCCACGTTAAACTATTGCTGCCATAAGTAATACAGATTATGTGTGACAAGTAATTATTTGTTTTTGAGGGTTTTTTAAGGGATAGAGCTGTTTTAGTTGTGACGTCAGTGCCTAGGTAAAACGTCACGGACTTAGTTTTAGCAGTGGGCGGTCATGTTTGGTACCGCTTTGGTTCTACGGGGAAATAGAATGTGTGACGTTGTCACGTTGGCTCATCTAGGGACCCCAGACAAAAATTTAAATTCCTTATAGGAAAAATTATGATTTTTTTCAGGAATTATAGGATTTTATAGGAGGGAGAAAAATCACGTTTTTTCATAGGAAAATATAGGAATAAAATTGGATGATGATGTATAATATTATTTTGGCTTAAACTATATTATAGAAAAATCTCAAATAAATAAATAACAAATTGGGGATTTTACTTTGAATTAAATTCAGAGGAACTTAATTAAATTAAATTAAATGATATAATATAATTAAAAAAATAATCCTGAGGAAGCAAACTCCGCAGCCTGATCAATTTCGGTCAAATCTAGTCCCAAATGTCATCTCTATTTTAAAAGAGCCGTAACTAAATTTTAATTAAAATAAATTTGATAATTCTGAACTATAAACGAAAACTAAGACCCCAAACTAAGCATCAAAAATATATTGGACCTTTCATGAAATTATAGGATTATAATAATATAGAATAGGGTTCAATAAAATATGGGATTTTATAGGAATTATTCAGTGTCATACTTATAGCTGTTATGTTACTACCATAAATAAAAAATAGCCGCGTTACAACTGCCTTAAGTAAAGCGAATTATTGGTCTTGAAAAAATAAACTCAGAAAAATAAAAAAAAGGGTTCCATTGTTTGCCTTTTAATAGTTATGGATTATTTATTGCGAAATGATATTTATCATTGTCAAATACCTTATAGTAAAATTTCACGAACCTTTTTTGCCTTTTTTGAGTTTAAAAAACAATAGGTATCAGCAGGTAAATTATACCTAAACCTTAATTAAATGCAAATTAACATTTCTTCTAAACCTGGGCAACTTTTTAGGGGCTAAAATTGTTATTTGTAGGACCAAGAAAAATAATTTTTTTTTAATATTTTATTAAAATTAAAAGAAATATTTTATTTTCTTTTTATACATCAATTTTGTCCAAACAGTAACTCATTCCTTGCTCCTCATATTGTTTCTTGGTTACGACTAGTTTGTGGAATTCAGGATCTTTGGATAAGAGTACGCCCCCCTGCCAAGCCTCGGTCACAGCGCTGGCAACAAATTTTCAATTACTTTTGAGTTATTTTAAATCAAATTTGATTGCAAACACCAAAATTAGGCCATAAAAAGGTTGCGGAAGGTTTAGGTTTAGTAGGAAGGCAAGGCTTAGAGTAAAAGGTGCGTGCTGTGATGTTTGGGAATGCGCAAGGCTTAAATTGTTATTTAAACCACGAAATAATGTTTCAAAAGTGTTAAAAGTTGTCAAAACCCACAAACCAAGGCTTAAAACCCGTCAAACTTATCAAAATCCACAGACCAAGGCTTAAAATCAGTTAAAACTAATGAAAAACCAGAAACCAAGGCTTAAAATCAGTTAAAACTAATGAAAAACCAGAAACCAAGGCTTAAAATCAGTTAAAACTAATGAAAAACCAGAAACCAAGGCTTGAAATCATTTAAAACTAATGAAAAACCAGAAACCAAGGCTTAAAATCAGTTTATAAATCATTTAAAACTAATGAAAAACCAGAAACCAAGGCTTAAAATCAATTAAAACTAATAAAAATCCACAAACCAAGGCTTAAAATCAATTAAAACTAATAAAAAATCCCAGAACAAGTGTTAAAACTAATGAAAAACCACTAACCAAGGCTTAGAAACAGTTATTGATCTAAATAACACACAATAAACCACTAACTGACACTTAAAAAATTGTCAAAAGCATCAAAATACACCTACTTTATACCAAAAGGACCAAGGCTTATTTCTTCAAAAGTTAACAACCTTAATAACACCAGATTTGTTATTTAAAGCATAACAAAGCCCTTAATTTGCATATCGCGTTATTGACTCTTTAAAAGTTATACTTTAAACCAATTAACCAAATACCAAAGGTCAAAAACTCTAAAACATTATTCATTCATTCATTCACTCACTCATTAATAAATCTCTATCAAGTATCAAGCGACTTAGCAACCAAGGCTTACTAAGAAATTCAAAACCCATCACATACGTCACGCGTTACCATGGTTACGCCAACGGACTTAAGAAAAGGCGCGAAAACAATTCAATAGCGACTACACTAGCGCCATCCATGCACAATTAGGAAAACTAAGAAATTCAAAAACAAGTCACGCGTTACCATGGTTACGCCGACCGACTTAAGAAAAGGCGCCAAAAACAATTCAGTAGTGACTACACTAGCGCCATCCATGCACAATAACGAAACTAAAAAATTCAAAAAAACGTCACGCGTTACCATGGTTACGCCGCCCGGCGCGAAAACAATTCAATAGCGACTACACTAGCGCCATCCATGCACAATAACGAAAACTAAAAAATACAAACCCAAAAAAATGAAAAAAAAAAACTTACTTTCTAGGCGCGCTAACACTGACGTCAAAGATATCCGGGGCCAATGAGCGAATATCGCTATAACTAAAAAAAAATAATTAATAAAAATAAAAATTAATGAATAATAAATAAATAAATCATTAAAATTTAAATAAAAATCATAAAAAAATAAATAAAAATAAAATATTATAAATTAAAAATTCAAATAACTTACACACGTTCTTTAAAACCAGGAAAACTTGCATTACCACCCGTCAAATAAATATTTTTGAACATATGAGGTTGAATTTCTGTCAAAATATTACGTAATTAATTAATAATTCATGATTTACATAAATTAACATATTTTAAAAGCTAAAAAGTGTGAAAAAAGGGGTAATTCTAATTTACCTTCAGGAGTGGCTTCAATTGCATTAACTATGGCTTCACTAATTCCCATTTCACGAACACCAACATCGGAAGGATGAAATAATATTTCAGGAACCATAAAACGTTCATTATTCATACGAATTATTTGTTCATTATCAGTTGATTTGCCCGTTGTTTGATCCTGAGGTCGAACATAACCTCTTTTAATAACCGTGTAATCTGGGAGAACATAATCCCGTGCTATTGTATTTTCAGAACCACGTTTTCTGTTGGAATTTAAATAGAAAATAATATTGTTATTATTAATTTGAAATTAATTACTAATTAGACAGAAATATGAATTAAATTTTAAGGATTAATTTAAAATTTAAGGGAAAAATTGGTTAATTAATAATTTTAAATTAATCAGACAGAAATAGCCATAAATTTCAAATTAATCAGACAAAACTAGCAATTAATTTCAAATTAATCAGACAAAAATAGCCATTAATTTCAAATTAATTAGACAAAAATAGCAATTAATTTCAAATTAATTATACAGAAATAGCCATTAATTTAAAAAATAGCCATTACTTTTAAACAATTAATTAGACAAAAATAGACATTAATTTTAAACAATTTAGACAGAAAGAGCAATAAATTAATTAGACAAAAATAGACATTAATTTTAAACAATTTAGACATAAATAGATAATTAATTAGACATAAATAGATAATTAATTAGACATAAATAGATAATTAATTAGACATAAATAGATAATTAATTAGACAAAAATAGACATTAATTTTAAACAATTTAGACAGAAATAGACAATTAATTAGACAAAAATAGACATTAATTTTAAACAATTTAAACAGAACTAGACATTAATTTCAGATTATTTCAAATTAATTAGTCAGAAATAGCCATTAAATTCAAATTAATCATTCATTAATACCCATTAATTTTAAATTAATTACTCAGAAATAGGCATTAATTTTTAGACTAATTCAAAACGTAAGAAAAATAAGGCAAATACTAAATAAATTAGAAAGAAGAAAGCAATTAATTACTTTGCAATCTCCAGATCTTCATAAAACTGATTAGAAACATAACAGACATCCTCTTTAACTTGATTCATGACAAATGTTTCATCCATAACATGTAACTGACGATAAGAAATAATATCTTTCAAATGATTAGTTAATGCTTTCCCTCCAACATTAATCCGTCTAATTGCATTTTTGAGCTTCTTTCCTTTCACATAAGGTGAAATATGTGAAAAAGAATAACCACTATCAACCAAAAGACAACAAAGCTCGGAGGAATGTTCACGTTGATATTTATAAGCTGATAATGTACCAGCTACAAATAAAACACTCGTTAAAATAGACCAAGGCCTAATTAAAATAGACCAAGGCCTAATTAAAATAGACCAAGGCCTAATTAAAATAGACCAAGGCCTAATTAAAAATGGACCAAGGCCTAATTAAAAATGGACCAAGGCCTATTTAAAATAGGACCAAGGCCTATTTAAAATAGGACCAAGGCCTATTTAAAAATGGACCAAGGCCTATTTAAAAATGGACCAAGGCCTATTTAAAAATGGACCAAGGCCTATTTAAAAATGGACCAAGGCCTAATTAAAAATGGACCAAGGCCTAATTAAAAATGGACCAAGGCCTAATTAAAAATGGACCAAGGCCTAATTAAAAATGGACCAAGGCCTAATTAAAAATGGACCAAGGCCTAATTAAAAATGGACCAAGGCCTAATTAAAAATGGACCAAGGCCTAATTAAAAATGGACCAAGGCCTAATTAAAAATGGACCAAGGCCTAATTAAAAATGGACCAAGGCCTAATTAAAAATGGACCAAGGCCTAATTAAAAATGGACCAAGGCCTAATTAAAAATGGACCAAGGCCTAATTAAAAATGGACCAAGGCCTAATTAAAATAGACCAAGCCCTAATTAAAATTACCGTTAATCCTAAGGAGGGAATGAAACTGATATTCTTCAAAAAGAATTTCAGTCATGTTTTCTTGAATCGATGTGAAGTTAAAATAAGGTTCTGACATAATTAACGTCTTAAAAATTAAATATTAAATGATTAAAATTATGATTAATTTATCTGTCAAACTTATTTAAAACTTACAGTGTCATTATAATCAACATTAAAGACATCCCTGCCAAATATATAATCCCAGACTTGTTTCTCAACTTCCCAATTAACAAGGTATCCCTATTTAATTACAATTAATTTAACCCTTAATTAAAATTAAAGAGAAATTAAACAAACCTTTTGGAAAGGTAAAATGTAAAAAAGTCCGGAAACATCTTTACAATCTTCAATTTGATCTCCAATAAATTGACGTCTCCGTTCACTTTTCGCTTTAATTATGCAATTTGGAACAATTCTATAAGATATAATTATTTAAAATTAATTAATAATTAGTTTTTTATTTCATTTCGGAACAATTTCAAACAAATAATTAGACCAAGGCTTAGCTAACCTAGGTTCAGTTGAAGTCGTATAACCCGCTTTCGCGGTATAAGCTCCATTATCAAGGACTAAAACTTTGGAAGCTTTAGACTCGGACATAATTAAACCCCCAATTAATATTAATTTCAAGTTAAATTTAGTTTCTAAAACATCCTTTTCTTATCTTAGAAACACAAAAGCGCGGGCTATCAAAATTTTGAACTTTTTAAGCAGACAAAGTTTTGAGAGAGAATGTGGTCTGCTACTGAAATGTCTTAGCAGAAATTTCTACTTTCTACTCCTGTATAAAATTCTTCTTGTTCTTAAAGAAAACCTAGGATGATTTTGCATTGGAGGGGAAATCTTTATTTGTTGTAATTCGGGTATTTCAGTTTCCCTTTGAGGCTGTTTGGCACGTATTTTAAAATTATAGTACACAACCCATTTGTTTTGACCCAAAATTAAACCTATTTTTATAAAACATTTAGAGCAAAGTAGATTATAAAATATTATCATAAGTTTATAAGATATATTCCATAAGTATGACACTACCTATACGATTCGTAATGCTACTGAGAGACTTAGAGCAGCTCGAGATAACTAGTTCGAGAAGGAGAACGACGGAAGCGAGAATTCAATTGAAGTCCTAAGTACACTCGGTGGTGGTTAATTAATTTTGCAGCTAGAACTTATTCCATCTAGGCACTCCTATTTAGTCTATGCATTACTAAGCCCGAATTTGGCAGCAGCGCCACCTCACTCACTCACCAGGCCTCCCTCATTCGCTTTACCTCCTCTCGAATCTATGACCTCACTCACTCACTCACTTTCAGTGACAAACTTATGGAACATATCTTATGAACTTATGCAATTATGGTGTTATGTTTTCTACCGATTGGATATTAAACTAGGTTGTGGGTGATGTTGTTTATGCTAATTTCAGCTAACATAACAGCAGTTGAAACAGTACGCTTGTTTGAACACTTCGGGACATGGGAACTTTGGTAATTTTAGCGCAAGCTAGGGAACGATATCCAGTACTTGGGTCATAAGCTAACCAGAGCTCGAGACAACAAGTCAACAAGACCCTAAAAATCTTTATTTTAAACATCCTTTGAAACTAAACCGATAAATAAAATATGAAAAGCTTAATCACCCTTCTAATGCTTAATTTGTTTCTGCATTTCATTCTTGCTGATACCAAAAACCCAAAACGTAAGTGAATATTTTAAAAAAATTAACCATGGACCATACAGGGTGTTCATTCCAAAAAAGGAACGGGTATAATTACAGTTTGCCGAAGTACAATCATGCAGTGGGATGCATCCAGGGATGGTAAGTTCTATGGGAAATCAATCAATCAATCTCGAGTCCCAAAATGTATTAAACATCTATACTTCTGTGACCACACCGATTTTGTTTGACCCCCCATAAGGGATGCATGTACTGACCACCCCCTAACACAAGTTAAAGCTATGAACATTGATTGGAAGCAGTGTTTTACGGATGGATAACCCCTTAAATTTAACGCAGGAAAACAATGAAAGACAATGATGTATAATTAATTTAATTAAGGGGTCATCCGTAAAATACTGTTTCCAATATTAATGCTCATAAGTTTAACTTGTGTTAGGGGGTGTACAGTACATGTCCCTTATGGGGGGGTCAAACAAAACAGGTGTGGTCATAGAAGTATAGATGTAAAATAGATTTTCGGACTCGAGATTGATTGATTTCCCATAGAACTTACCATCCCTAGATGCATCCCAATGCATGAGCATGTACTTCGGCAAACTATAATCACCCTTAACCTTTTTGGAATACACCCTGTCCATGATAAACGCTATAAACTACATCACGAGCAAGGGGGTTACTAAAAAAATAGAACACCAAGGTCACGCCTACACCCTTATTTTTTTATAGAACCTGTAATGTTGTACCGCGTGAAACGTGATACAATTGGACCAGTCAATACGGGTGTACAGCAATTAGTTGGTGGAGTCGTTCCAATAGACCAATTACTTCCGCCGCAGGACCCAAACGCCAAACCATCCCTGACGATTGTCGTTCAAAATATTTTCGACATGATCGCGGCAGCAGTACCCGGTAGCGACCCTACCCTTCAACAAGTCTTGACGACAATATCGCCGGTCCTTGATGGCCTCAATTCAACCCTAGACGCTGATACAACAAAGCCCATTGTTCTTTATTTGCAATCATTAACTAGTGGAACCTCATCTATGCCTTCAACTACGCCTTCAACTGCGCCAAATTCAACTTCCATGCCATCAACTCCAAGCCAACCTTCAACTGCGTCAAATTCAACTTATACGCCATCAACCCCAAGCCAGCAACCTTCCCCAAACACTTATAACATGTAGGCTTAAATATAATCATAAGTTTATAAGATATGTTCCTTCCATAAGTTTGTCGCTGGTTACTGATCGAGAGCTTGTCTTAAAGTGTTGTCTCTAGCATTACGAAGTACAGCAGCTAGGTAGTGTCATACTTAAGGAACATATCACTTATAAACTTATGATGCCAATAACGCCAATGAAAAGTTTTGATGTAAAAAATAATTATACTATCAATAAAATTTATGGTTCATGTATCGTTAAATTCTCGTTTAATTGACCCAAACAAGACATAGCTCAATAACAATGTACGTTTGTTGTACTTGAAGGAGAGATTGATGGAGTGGTAATCTCCACACCTATAACGTTGTCTCTGTACCCTACCCATCTATGGAACGGCACCTAAGTCCTCCCAGCATCCTCAGTGGCGTTTAGGTACTAGGGTGGTACAGAACGGAATCGTAATGGACGTACGCCCCCTCTGTCTTAAAAATAGAAGCTAGTTCAGATACAAATACAATGGCGCTAAGTGGCAGCACTTAACAATGGCCTACAAAGGGGTAAGGGTAAGGGCGTGAAAGAGGTAAATACACTGGGAGAGTTTCGGACAGTGTAGCAAGTCGCCCATCATCCCTTCCACTCCATCTTAAGTCATTTCTCCCTGGTTTGTAATAATTCAAAGGTAACCTTCACTTTAAAACTTACAATATACTCTTTCTTTAAAAAGTAGGGTTGGAACAGTGTCGCCTGCTTGATTTTAAGGGTTAAGATGGAACATGTTAAGCAACAAAGACGTTAATTAAGATTGGGGCTTCAAAGTTACATGCAGTCTCGCTAAATCAAAGTAGTCCTTGTTGTTTGTTAAGTCATATCATGATTTGAAACCTCTTTATTGTCCACATACCGTCCTATCATTGTTCACACCGTCTTAAGACAAAAAACGGTGCTCAATTCAACAGAAACTGGGCCCTACTTTCGCCCCAAATTCAATAACGAAAATACCTCATAAACACTAAACCAAATAGGCCTAACGAAATCGATCTACTTTAGCAAAATGGAACCTCATATTTTGAAGGTTTATGAATATGAAGTGGATCAATCGATCTAGGCTACGATTTGAGTTCGAGGTTCAATATAACACGGCAACCAATCCTGTCATGAAACTGGGTCTACCAAAACAAAAATATGCTCTAGATCTTTCATGATAAACAGATAATAGGAACTATAACGTAACCGCATTTTCACTTAACGAGCTCCACTCGTGATATCTAGGCGGGCTTTGTGGGAGGAGCAAGCTAGACTAATCATTATGACGAATAATATATCTGGATGCCTGTTACGCCTTGAAAAGGCGCGCTCCTAGTAACAGGCGTTGCTACCCAACCAATGAAACGACAGTTAGATCGAGAGACGCCATCAGAATTATCATTGATAGTAAGTTCTCAAGCCCATCCCACAAACCCCGAAGTCACAGAAATTAACATGGGATATTTATATATGTGTACACAATCATTCCAATAAACTGTATGCATTCCAGCTGCCCATTTATTCATCACGTAGACGATACATCGAAAAATTGAGGATTGGTGTCGTGTTCGAAAAGTAGGTCTGCTTCAACGATCATGAACTACTGAGTCAAAACTTCAATTCAATTCCTAAAATGCACTATATCCGAAAGTACAGGCGGAGTAACACTATAACGTAAACATACGTAGAGAAAATTTAGTCTAAGTAAATTCCGCGTGGATTTAACAAGAGAAAAAAATGCGTTTGTAATACACTACGTGTGGTTGTACAAAACAGTGGCACGTGCTACCGTTGTTCGCGAACAGTCAATGAATAAATGGAAAAGGGGGAAGTAGGCCTTTTTAGAAATGGGAATTTAGCTTCCATTTCATTAACTAAACCTATAAGAATCATTTGTAAACGAACCCTTTGGAGGTTACGAAGTTTTCAGGTCAAAATAATTTAAATAAAAGCGGACTTTTGACTGACATTTCATATCAGTATTTGAAATTCGATTTGACTTATCGCTAGTTTAATTTTATAGCCGATTAAATTCGCTTGATTTAAATAAATATAAAATATGGAACTCAAAACGATTTTAGTTCTCACTTTCGTTGGTCTATTAACAGTCAACGTTTCAGGTAAAACATTACAGCGTAAGACAACACGTTTTCTTGTACCATACTTAAAATAATTCTTCCTGAAGTTTGTAAGAGACCCAGTTAAACTTCATCTATTAGAACCTATAGTGACAGCGTTAATTATCAGTTAACCAAGAAGTGATATCTAGTTTATTAGGGAGAAGGTATAAGATGCCTCCTAAGTATTCCCGCGCGCCATAGTCCTGCAGTCCCCCCTTTCAAAATACAAGGGGGGACGTAAAAGGAGGAGACCGCCGAGCTATTTCGCCTCTCCTCTCCTCAGTCGGAAAATATGACTGTAATTTTTTTCTCATTCGCGTCGCGCTGACGTGCACGAGTTTTCAAGAACCAATCAGATGCTGGCTGGTTGTAATTAATTTAGAGGCGGCGGGGATTAACTCCGGACACGTCTACGTAACGTTTGGACTGGAGATAAAGCTGCTAGAAATGTGGATGAATGAATTTATACCTTCTCCCTAATAAACTAGATATCACTTCTTGGTTAACTAAGCCTTGACTATCTTTAACTAAAGTGGGGAATTAATTATTTAACACTTTATTGTTAATTACTACGATACTTGGAAGAATTATTTTATTTATGGCTTTATAAAATTTTATAACCTTTGTAACACATTTAATAATACTAATAACAAATGACGTAGGTAAACGTTATATGAAACGTGGGGTAAATTTAGCGACAACTCTCGTGCCCATTGTTCAGGCTCTCGGGGCGACTCTCAATAACCCTGGTGAAGCTGTCATGAATACTACTCAAATGTTAAACCAAACTGTCATGAACCCTGGTCAAGCTCTCATGAATACTACTGATATGTTAAACAAAACAGTCGTGCCTATTCTTCAAATGGTAAACGAAACTCTGGCGGACCCTACTGGAACAGTCAGGAATATAACTCAAATGTTAAACCAAACTGCGTCCGACCCTGTTGGAGCTGTCATGAATATTGTACAAAACATCACGAACACTCTCAATCCAATGCCAATGCCTCCAATGACCACACCCGCTCCAATGCCTCCAATGACCACACCCGCTCCAATGCCTCCAATGACCACACCCGCTCCAATGCCTCCAATGATGAACCCGTATGGAAGTGGTTCCTACATGACCATGACCACGACAGAAGCTCCAATGACAACCACGACATCAGCCCCAATGACAACCACGACAGCAGCCCCAATGACAACCACGACAGCAGCCCCAATGACAACCACGACAGCAGCCCCAATGACAACCACGACATCAGCTCCGGGACCCTACTATTCCTGAAGTTCTTACCCCATTGTAAACAGATAGGGGAATTAAGAAGTTTAAGTGTTGGTAATTAGTTATTTAAATTAAATTAATTAATAGTCAGTTATGTTTGTGTAAAAATTCAATTGTAATTATAATTGAATAAAAAGAATTGAATTGAATTGACTAGTATTAAAAATATAAATAATTTTAAATTAATTATAATTAAACTTAATCATTCATTATTTATCTCTACCGCCCTTTCAAATAACCCATTTAGCGTCACCGAAAATAAAAAGAAATTTAGGTTGCAAAATGAACGGATGTCATGTTCACAATAAGTAGGTCTTTTTCGTAACCATGAACTAAATACTTATCAGAGGCAAAATGCAATAGAAGGGAAAGTATCGGCGGATTTATACTATAATGTAAACCATTGGTAGATAAAAATATAGTCAAACCGTGTCACGAGAGCTCGTGCTACAGTTGTTCGCGAATAGTCGATGAATTAAGTCAAAGTGGGGAAGTAGGTATTTTTCCAAAATGGGAATTCAGCCTTCTGTTATATTAACTAAACCTAAAAGAATTGTTTACAAATAGAACATTTCAGGTTACCTATTTTTCCCGAATATAAAGGGGATGATTAAGTATCAAATGGTATCACTTTACCATATCGACGTCAACCGTTTGGGACCTGATCTGACAATCGTGAGTGCAACTTTATACTCAAATTGCTAGACTGCTTCGTAAAGTCTATATATTTTGTTTTCCAATTTAAGATCAATTTAGCTAAAAATTAGAATGAGTCCGAAAATGCTCCTAGTTATTGCTTTAATTGGTCTGTTATCAGTCAACGTTATGGGAAAACCATTAAACAGTGAGATATAAATGATTTCTTTTCTAAAATCCATAAATAAAATAATTCTTCTCAAAGTTTTGTAATACCCAGTTAAAACCAGTAGCTCCAGTAATTTTTTTTTCCAAAAAGAAAGCTAGCTTATATCATAAGTTTATAAGATATGTTCCTTCCATAAGTTTGTTTAATTAATCTATGGTAATTTAGAAACTGAAAGGCTTGTAATGAATTTGAAGTGAGTGAGTGAGTGAGGTAGGTCATAGATTCGAGGAGGTAAAGCGAGGGAGGCCTGGTGAGTGAGGTGGCGCTGCTGTCAAAGGTGGCTTAGTAATGCAGACTAAATAGGAGTGCCTAGATGGAATAGGTCTTAGCTGCAAAATTAATTAACCACCACCGAGTGTACTTAGGACTTCAATTGACTCGCTCCCCCTCGTTCTCCTTTTCGAACTAGTTATCGCGAGCTGCTATAAGTCTCTCAGTAGCATTACGAATAGTATAGGTAGTGCATATCATACTTATGGATGGAACATATCACTCCCTATCCATAGCACATGGAGCAAAGCAAACCTTTGACAAGAAAGATTTTATTAATGGTTCTAAAACTTAAAAAAAAATGACCTCTGTAATATAATTAACAATGCAATTGACAGATAATGCAGGGAAACGTTATATGAAACGAGGTGTAGTACAGAAGGTAGTCTCAGTGCTAGAACCTATTGTTTCTGGGGTCACAGGCCTTCTCACACCACCGGGTGGAGCACCAGCACCTACGACTCCCATGATGCCAGCACCCACACCAATGCCCATGAACACGTATGGAAGTAGTTCTTCCCCCACCACACCCGCTCCAATGACCCCCACGACACCCGCTCCAATGACCCCCACGACACCCGCTCCAATGACCACTACGACAGCGGCTCCAACGACCACGACGGCGGCTCCAACGACCACGACGGCGGCTCCAACGACCACGACGGCGGCTCCAACGACCACGACGGCGGCTCCAACGACCACGACGGCGGCTCCAACGACCACCACGGCGGCTCCAACGACCACGACTCAAGCTCCAACGACCACGACACCCTATCCTTCACGGAATTAATAAGTTTACGTGTTGCTAAATAATTAGTTATTTCTAATTTGTTGAAATTAAATTAATTGTCCTGTTTATAATTAATTAATAGTTAGTTATATTTGTGTGAAAAATTAAATTGTAATTACCGTTAATTATGGTTGATTAAAAATTAAAGTTAATTGCATTGAATTTTTGTGGTTGTACCACCAGAATTATTTACTTATTTATATGTGAAAGAGCATCTTACCAATTTCTAAAACATCAGGTATCGATGGGAAATTTATAGCAATGGCAACGTTTCATTGAAGTCAATAGGGGAATATACATTGGATGACAATACCGCAATTACATTTCATCAAACATCAGCGTAACTAACGCTCTCCAGTAGGCCTAAATTTCACTATAAGGTCTGGTTATCTATAGCGCGAAATATTTTTGTATAAATGTAAAACCATATAGGGCATTCACCGTCACACTTCCTATATAACCGGGCAACGACTAGGTGACACGATATCAATATACCATGCAGTCAATGAACTGCTATCAGCTGATTTTTGTGGTTCTATACTAACTGGATTGCGTAGAGTCAACTGAAGGTGAAATTAGGCTTAAAAATAACGGTTATAAAATGCTGGTATTGAGGTGGTCTGAGTAAGGGCTATTTGTTGGTTGTTGGAGGTTGGTCTAATTTCTTAAATAACTTCCTCGAGATTAAATCCCCTCAACTTCCTCGAGATTAAATCCCCTCAACTTCCTCGAGATTAAATCCCCTCAACTTCCTCGAGATTAAATCCCCTCAACTTCCTCGAGATTAAATCCCCTCAACTTCCTCGAGATTAAATCCCCTCAACTTCCTCGAGATTAAATCCCCTCAACTTCCTCGAGATTAAATCCCCTCAACTTCCTCGAGATTAAATCCCCTCAACTTCCTCGAGATTAAATCCCCTCAACTTCCTCGAGATTAAATCCCCTCAACTTCCTCGAGATTAAATCCCCTCAACTTCTCGAGATTAAATCCCCTCAACTTCCTCGAGATTAAATCCCCTCAACTTCCTCGAGATTAAATCCCCTCAACATCCTCGAGATTAATCCCCTCAACATCCACGAGATTAATCCCCTCAACTTCCTCGAGATTAAATCCCCTCAACTTCCTCGAGATTAAATCCCCTCAACTTCCTCGAGATTAAATCCCCTCAACTTCCTCGAGATTAAATCCCCTAAACATCCACGAGATTAATCCCCTAAACATCCACGAGATTAATCCCCTCAACATCCACGAGATTAATCCCCTCAACATCCACGAGATTAATCTTCTCAAATTCCAAGTCATTGTTCTAGTGAACTTCCAAATCTTATCACACGCGTTCAATGATGCAATAAATCAAATTGGACATTTCTGTACCAGTCAGATATTCCTTGATAAAAATGTAGGCCTAAAAGTCATTACACTCATGAACGTTCTAGAATAAATGATGGCTTTCATGAACTCAAATCCCATTTTCTCATACCAGGATCAGTCACGGGTCAACCCGAATATACCCCGACCTAGACCCAAGCCTAATGTTTGATATCAACATAATTTTAAGAGCAAATTCCGGACGAACCCGATGAAAGATTAATCAATATAATGTAGCACAATCCAAACAAAATTAGAACATGGTATCTAGAACTTATAGAGTAGTGTCGGTAGAGAGGGGAGTAGACTGTGTATCCCTCCCTCTAGGCGCGCTTTTGTAAGAGGGGATACTGTACGCGCCTGGTAGGGGGGATGACACTGAGCTAAGAGATAGAAGGGTATGACGTTTGCGTACGTAGAACTGACATTACTCTATAGTTCATTTCAGCTCGGTATTTTTATAGCAGAATGGCACAATTTGTGTATTTGGGCCCAGAACGCAGATAAAAAAGTAAAGCAAGGCCTTCCACATTTGTATTGAACCTCAACATTACAGTGCTATCTAACCATCGAAGAAGTTGATACGAAACAAACTGTAAAGGCAACATTTTTGGTATGGTAAATTTTACTTTATACGTTTTATCAGAAGTGAGATGAGACCAGAAGTACTGAGCTAACCAAATTCTTCACTCGGCGAAAGTGAATATTCTTGATAGCACACCAACGGTTGGCCCTTTAGTAGCGGTTTCTGAATTTTCCCTCCAAAACGTGAGACGCTCGCGGTGGTAGACGGCCGAACTAGATTCAAGGAGCCGCGGCCGTGTTCGGCCGCTTTAGGTTGAGGGGAAGGGGATAGGAAATGTTTTTGGAACTCGACCAATTTTTTTCTCTCTAGTTTTAGCGCGATGGAAGCGGCATAAAATCCTCAAATTTGTTCACTAGTGCCAGGATCTATTACCCCATGCTAGAGCCCTTCACTTCTAGTCTCATCTCACTTCTGGTTTTATATGTTTATATACTTATTTAGAGCAATTAATATCATAATTTTGAGCAATTAATATCATAATTTTGAGCAATTAATTTCATAATTTTGAGCAATTTATTTCATAATTTTAAATATAATGTAGATTATTTTATTTCATTATTTTAAATATAGAGCATTTAATTTATTTCATTATTTTTTTTCCAAATCGAAATTAATTCAGAATTAATCGACCCAAGATGAAATTATCGTTGTTATCGATTCTTACAATATCTTTAGTCGTGGCCTCTGTTCATCACGATATCACCGATGCTAAATCACTGAAACCAAGTAAAGGTTTGCGCACTCACTTCTACATCTATAACACAATCCTAAAGATTTTATTTCAGACCATAAAATCCTGATTAAAAATTCCCAAAATCTTTGGATAAATTTTCAGGATCGTTAATGAGATTAAGACAATTATCAAAAGGTTCTTCAAGTCTCAGAGAAAAATCAAATGGGCCTTTGTTGATCAAAAGAGGAGAAGGACCGAGCGAAACTGACGCGGATAATGAAAGCTTTGATGAAGGGGATTTCGATCCTGGATTTTTTTCCGACGACGGGTTCAATATTGGCGGATTTGGCAGTTCTAATTTTGAATTCGTAGACCCCAACGATTTTCATTAATTACTAACAAACCCATCACGGATTATCCAACCAAAATACACATTTCGATATCGTCTAATTAATTTCTTAATAATTACTTCTTGTGCAAAAATAAATTAATATGTATCAATCTATACTTAATTAAATAATAAAAAATTTAATTTCAATTAAAACACCCAAATTTGGCAGTAAAAACCATTCTGAAGGGGCCAATTGAAAATAGCAAACAATATTGTATGCTTAATAATAATTGCTAGCTGGCTTCTGGTCAGTTCAATTCAATTCAATTAAATTTAGTTCGAAAATTAAATAATTATTATGTTTCAGAAATAAAAATAAATAATATTAAAATTAAAAACATCACATTCCAAAACGTCAGGTGTAAAAATATCACAACTTTACCTCTACCCATGTCACTTGTCCATACCAACACAAAATCCTTGCATTACTAACTAGTTATAAAGCCCAATGCCAAGCTACACCGTCAATTAATTATATAAAACCTTAAAACCATAAGTTTATAAGTGATATGTTCCATCCATAAGTATGATTTGCACTACCTATACGATTCATAATGCTATTGAGAGACTTACAGCAGCTCGAGATAACTATAGTTCGAGAAGGAGAACGAGGGGGAGCGAGTCAATTGAAGTCCTAAGTACACTCGGCGGTGGTTAATTAATTTTGCAGCTAGGACTTATTCCCTCTAGGTCCTATTCAGTCTGCATTACTAAGCCCCCCTTTGACAGCAGCGCCCCACTCACTCACCAGGCCTCCCTCGCTTTACCTCCTCGAATCTATGACCTACCTCACTCACTAACTTCAAATTCATTACAAGCCTTTCAGTTTGTCATGACCAGAGATTAATTAAACAAACTTATGGAAGGAACATATCACTTATAAACTTATGATAAAACCAATCAACTACACTACGAAGTTAAAACGCATCTGGCATTTGAAACAGTTTTATAATAAAAAAATATACCATTCCGGTATAATTCACGAGCCAGTCTCGTGCCTGCCTTTGAGATGTATAGACCTATTTGGTAAAGCGCGTGGTAACTTTATCCCTTCAAAGTTATATTAACTTCTACATAAATATGGTCTAAACTACGCAACAACTATGCTGATGAAAATATAGAACAAGAATTTTTTCCAGCAACTTCACGAATATGTGAAACGTTCGGTAAACCAATTCGAACGAGGTCTATTTTTTCAACTCGTCTATAAATTCTCCAAATTTTCCAATTAACATGGAGAAACGAAGTTGGGTCATTCTATTGGTCATCTTTTGTCTTATTCTGGGAACGAATAAAGTGGTGACTAAATCAGTAAATGGTAATTTAAATAAATAATTTAATTAAGGTGCTTAATCTTTGCATATTTGATATTTTGTTTATTTGCATCTAATCATTGTTTTCATATTAATTCTGATAATTTACGCTGTTAAATTTTAATTTGATTAATTTACGCTGTAGGAAATTAATTAAATTTTAATTTGATTAATTTAAGCTGTAGGAAAATAATTAAATTTTAATTTGATTAATTTACGCTGTAGGAAATTAATTAAATTTTAATTCGATTAATTTACGCTGTAGGAAATTAGTTAAATTTTAATTCGAATAACTTACGTTGTAGGAAATTAATTAAATTTTAATTTGATTAATTTACGCTGTAGCAAATTAATTAAATTTTAATTTGATTAATTTACGCTGTAGGAAATTAATTAAATTTTAATTTGATTAATTTACGCTGTAGGAAATTAATTAAATTTTAATTTGATTAATTTACGCTGTAGGAAATTAATTAAATTTTAATTTGATTAATTTACGCTGTAGGAAATTAATTAAATTTTAATTTGATGAAATTTAATAATCAATACTATTTTGAGGGTTTAATTAAAATTTATTAAGAAAAAAAATTAATGTGTTTTACTGTAGATTACCGAGACCATACAGGTTATTTTTTAATTATCCAAAATTTAATTATAGGTCAATTTGGTAAAACATCTTTGATTTCGTCATCATCAAGTTTAAAGAAAACTAAATCATCCGGTGGAAGTCACCTTACAAAACGTAGAGCTAGTATAACCCAAGATATCACTCAAGACATTATGGATGACAGTGATGACGAGTTGTCATCAGGTGACGAAAGCGACGGCACGACGTCAACCCAAGCCCTAATTGGACCTAACGGAGTACAAGCAAACGCTAATGCCGGTAATGCAAACTCGGATAGCATCATACCACCAAACGATTCAGACGGAATGACCAGTGGTAACGAGTCACCTAGTGACTTGGATAACATACAATCTAATACAGATGAAGATGGAATGACCAGTGGTAACGAGTCAGCTAATGACTTGGATAACATACCATCTAACACAGATGAAGATGGAATGACCAGTGGTAACGAGTCAGCTAATGACTTGGATAACATACCATCTGATACAGATGACGCTGGAATGACCAGTGGTGACGAGTCACCTAATGACTTGGATAACATACCATCTGATACAGATGAAGCTGGAATTACCAGTGGTGACGAATCAGCGAGTGATTTAAATAACACTGGTGACAAGATTGGAGATACTGATCAAGAACCTCAACTTGATATTGTTCAAACATCAGGCACGTTTAATGTATAAATTCATGTATGTAAATAATTAATAATAAATATTCATAATAACAAGAATAATAATTATTGGGATGAATTGGGTTGACTTGGTGTAATTAATTTAATTAATTAATTGTAATAAATCTGGATTAAATATTATTTCTTATTGGCTAAGGCGTCGTTATTTTTTTAAATTAAACCCTTATATCAATCGCAAATAGAACATATGGAAAGTAAGCTAGTACCTAGTAGTGTATTACCAATATGGTGCACGTTTGCTATGTAACGTATACACTAACGCATCTAAGCCATCATCTCTTTCTCTTTCTGACTTCATGGTTCTAGAGACCAATCAGTGATTGCTCTAATTTAATTAGCATAATATATTATTATCTGTTTTTAATTTCATTAAAAGACGAAAATATTTAGCCCAATTCGGTTTCGAGACACTGATCACTTGGAATGTCTTAGAAATTAATTATATTTGTGATTCTTGGAAGTTAATATCATGGAAGTGGATTGAGGCAACGTGATTCACGTAGTTCTGTTATTTTTATCAGAGGTCGTATGACGTCAAACTTAACATTGACAGAACGAAACAGATGGCATAAATATTTTTCACCAACTCGCGTGAACTTGAAAAGTGTTTACGAGAAAGTTCTACCTAGTTAACGCCAATAACTTTCAAACTAAAACCAGAAACTTCAAAACAAGTTCATCTTTCAGAACCTGAGGTAAGCAACGTCTCTAAAAGACTAAAACTTAATAAAATTGTAAATAATATTTGAATAACTTAGAACTTTCTTGCCAAATATATCCTTAAGCATTCACTAGCCCAGGATAATTATTATTTGTTTTTTAAGGCAAACTGTTAAAATGAAATTTCAAATTTTGATCATGACCTTTTTCATAATTGGTTGCTTAATTTTGTCAAATACTGGACACGTTGAAGGCAAAAAATTCCATAAAAATAGACGTGAGATTCGTAAGTTTTTGCTTTTACAAAAAAAAAATTGGTCTCAATTTAAAATTATAAATATTTAAATAATTATAATAATTAAAAATTAATTTCAGAGGAACTAACTGCTAATTTAGGCGAATTACATTTGAGATTCAATCGACTTAATAATAGATTCGAGAAAAATCTCAAAGCTGAAACGTAAATAGGGGAAATTAATTTGAATGTTTTTTTTTAATTTGAAAAATAAAATAAAATTCATCTAATTTAGCAAAATCTAATAATTCAATATAAATTTCAACTTAAACATATTTAAATTCCAACAAAATCTGTATTAGATACGTTGAATGAAAATGGAAAGGCTGTAGCACAATGATTCCTAGTAGCTGTATGAATTCCTGATTTTGCATATGAAAATTCTTTAAGGTTTGGGCGTAGGTTCACGGTACAGTTTTCATACATGTGCAGTGAAGGTAGAGTAAAAGTTTGATAAGTCGACAGTCGGGAAAACCCAATGCTGTTACAAGTACTTGAATGCATTTAGTTGTTGAGGAAAAAACCCCACAGAATGTTAATAAATTCAAACGTTCACGGTCAACTTAATTATTTACGGAAATAAAATGATTGGAAAACAATTAATCGTAGTCACTATTGTCTGCCTAATTATTATCGAATTTGACGTCACATCCGCTGCGAAATTGCCCAATAGTAAGCTATTTATTTATTTAATTATTTATTTATCTATTTATTAAATAATTTATTTATTGTTTTATTTATTTATTTATTTATTTATTTATTTATTATTTTATTTATTTATTTATTATTTTATTTATTTACTAAATTATTTACTAAATTATTTAATTAATATAATTAACCAAGAAGAGTAGAAGGGTGGGGTCTAATTTCCACTCCGTTCTTAACCATCATTTATTTATTTTAAGGAAAAATGTCAAACTTGAATTTAAATCCAAGTTTGAAACTCAGTAAATATTTCCAAAAATTCAAAGAAATTATTGGCGGTCCAGGACCAGTATGCAAGCCACCTCCCGATTGTACTCCAAATAGTATTTTTATATGTTGTAAAACTAATTAACTCTTAATCATACAAAAATTAACTTAAAAATGTAGTTAATTTACTTAATAAACATTCGCTTCCAACCCAGTCTTTATTACTCCTTGCCTCAATTTATGCCTGTAGACTTATGATAAACACACTTTATAATTAACCAAGCATTTCAAATCCATTCTTAACCATTACTTATTATTTTTATTAATTTTTTTTCAAGGAAAAATGTCGAATTTGATTTTAAATCCAAATTTGAAATTCAGTAAATATTTCCAAAAATCGAAAGAAATGCTAAAGTCAGAAGATATATGCAAGGCACGTCCCAATTGTATTCCAAATTCAAATGATATATGTTGTCCAATTTTCTATAGAGCTACTAAATTTCTCGATAAAGTTTTTGAAAAATATGTAGTTTAGTTTTCATAATAAAGACTCACCTCCAATCCGATCTTTATTACTCCTTGCCTTTTATATTTAAATTTCCTAAGCACGTGGTGCACGTGAATAAAATTATTATTTCTCGACCTACCCTTTCGATATAAGCATACAGCGGTTACTTTACCCTACTTCCACAGTGCAAAAATAAATTAAATTTGAAACATAAACTAAAGTAGCCTTCAAAATCGCCCTTTTTAAGCCTAAATTCATGCAAAGCAAGATAGCCGTGATACGGGGGCAAACGTTAACGTTGTATTTACGTAAAACGCCTACAGACACGTTTTTCCCGCTTAACACAAGTGTTTTTTTAGAAGTTTACCTACAGGGGTTATTTAAAATCATTTTGGGTGAATTAAATTAGTCAATTTAAATATATACAATTAGTCGATTTAAATACATACAATTAGTCGATTTAAATATATACAATTAGTCGATTTAAATATATACAATTAGTCGATTTAAATATATACAATTAGTCGATTTAAATATATAAAATTAGTCGATTTAAATATATAAAATTAATCGATTTAAATATATAAAATTAGTCAATTTAAATATAAAATTAGTCGATTTAAATATAAAATTAGTCGATTTAAATATAAAATTAGTCAATTTAAATATAAAATTAGTCGATTTAAATATAAAATTAGTCGATTTAAATATAAAATTAGTCAATTTAAATATAAAATTAGTCGATTTAAATGTATCACCATGACTCATGGTTTGATTAATAAATTAAAACGTTGACGTAATCAATAACGGAAATAAACTGTATTCAATGATACATTAAATTAACTAAACGTAAATAACAATGGGAGATACGTCCTTTTGAGATAGTTTTCATTATTGTTTTGACTAATCCGAATTAACTTAATCAGTTTATAACCTAATACAATGGGAATTAATTTGTTTACTATAGCGATAATAAAAAGCCAAACATATATAAATAAGAGAAATTGTTTTAAATTTAGAAGTAACAACGTTAAACACACACTATACGACACTTCTAAGGAAAAATGGTTGACAAATTAATTCTAGTCCTTTCATTAACTTTCGTCGCGTTATTAACAACACCGGTCACCTCATTAAATGGTAAGTCCAGTTAATTTAATTTATTAGTACAAAGAAGTGATATCTAGTTTATTAGGGAGAAGTTATAAGATGCCTAAGTATTGGCGCGCGCCATAGTCCCAAACCCCCCTTTCAAAGTACAAGGGGGACGTAAAAGGAGGAGGCCGCCGGGCTATTTCGCCTCCTCTCCTCAGTCGGAAAATATGACTGTAATTTTTTCTCATTCGCGTCGCGCTGACGTGAGTGAGTTTTCAAGAACCAATGAGATGCTGGGGGTTGTAATTTAGAGGCGGCGGGGATTAACTCCGGACACGTCTACGTTTGGACTGGAGATAAAGAGCTGGAAATGTGGGGCGAATTTATACCTTCTCCCTAATAAATTAGATATCACTTCTTGATATAGACTAAATATTATATACAATCAAATCATTTAACTTTAAATAAATACTACTTAGTTCCCTCTTCAAGACACGTCCGTCAAATCGCGTCAAATCCGGTAGACCAAGTAACATCCGGAGTGAGTCAAGTTGCGGATAACGCGTCACGTGAGGCCGGGCAAGCAGCTGGTCAAGCGGTCAGTCAAGCGAGTCAAGCAACTCAACGCGTGGCCCAAGCAGCAACAGGCCCAAACTGCACTGTTGAAACCCTACCAGAAATGTGGGTTTGTTTCAATTGCTTATGGGTCCCCAATCCGGTTATGTGTGGTTGCTGCCCGGATCCGCCCAACCCTTTCATGCCCTTTGGTGGAAACCCATGGACCACGTGGTTCAGGGCATGGAATTTACCAGTACCAAAGATACAACCTCCGCCACAATTGCCAGCGTCTGTTCCAGCTTGGCCATGGCCTTTCCCCTTTCCATGGGGCAAGAAGTAACACCCAAAACAACACCAACAAAGAAGTTGTGTAATTTGTGAGTTTAAATAAAGATTTTGCATAATTTAATTTTGGTTTATCTATGCTATAACTTTCTTTGGAGAGACACAAAATTTTCTGATTAAAATTCTCGAGTTTTCCCTGATTAATTTTATTTTCCCAAATTATTATTATTATTTTTAGAAGGCCAAAGGTTAGTTCAATCAATGCCAACGCAGTATATTTATTAAGGAATATATTATTAATAGTTAAAAACAATAACTAACAAGATCTTAATTAGGGTATTGTGTATTAAAACTTATTTATCGTAATTTATACAACATTGTTCAAATTCATAACATACACGTCGTGTTCAAACTTTATTGCGGTTTAAACATTTAATTCCCTGACCTCGTAGATCCATTTTTTAAATTCCCTGATAATTAAACTGCTAATTACTAATTTAAAATAATTAAAATTAACACCGAACTAATTTACAATTCCCTACGCTAAAGATAAACAAAAAATACACACGCGACGAAATTTCCTTGTAAAAACATTTGAAATAAGCTAGAACCAACTATGGCTACATTTTATTGGACGGTTAAAACCACGTGGTTTTAATGGATCTGGCGCGTGCACGTTATTAATGTTGCATAAAAATTGTATAGGCGCGAGAGAGTCGACTCTCGCGCCTTACCCCTGGTTTTGAACTTTTCATATTCATTCCTTAGACAACTCAGAAGTCAGAAATTCAGAACGAGTTGAGCTTTCCTCGTGAAAGGAACGCATGTGTAATTGGCGGGTCGTTTAAAAAGTTGCGTTTTGCATTTCGCGCCTTTTTATTATTTTAATATTTTACTCGTTTGTGGATTAAATTAATTTAATTCAATTCAAGTAAGTTATTGTTTATTTCTAATCCGCTTTTATAATCGGGGTTTTTATAGAAATTTATGTGTTTATCAAAATGGGTAGCCCAAATGTGTTGAATTATTTGTTAACCGTCCCAACTTTGGTTGGCAGTGATATAACTCTGGTTCTATAAGACATACGGGGATGTCCTTTGACTATGTTATAGCCCTATTTCTTAGCTTTCCAACGGTACTAAATACTTGGTGTTACAACAATCAGGGTCCGACTAATTAAGCAAAATGTTAATTAACGTCCTCTCCATGGCATTAACACGGGCTTATTTACACGACATCTTTTAACTCTGGTTCTATAAGAGATACGGGGATGTCCTTTGAGTATGTTATAGCCCTATTTCTTAGCTTTCCAACGGTACTAGATACTTGGGGTTACAACAATCAGAGGCTGAGTAATTAAGCAAAATGTTAAAGTCCTCTCCATATAGTTAACATGGACTTATTTGCACGGCTTATTTTAACTCTGGTTCTATAAGAGATACGGGGATGTCCTTTGAGTATATGTTATAGCCCTATTTCTTAGCTTTACAACGATATAAATACTTGGCAATTACAATAATCAGGACAAATTAACAAAAACATTGCCATCAATTCTTTCATTATAACCCTTATAAAATAGAAAATTATAATTTTAAATACCAACTGTCAAACTTGAAATATCAAAATACGTGACAAGAAAACCATCCAAATTTCCGCATTTTAACGGCGTATGTTACAACCCACGTTAATTTAATGTAACATTAATTTTTAGCCAAAATTCACGTGGGCAGGAGAAGCCGCAAAGCGTCTGTAATATTTCTTAATTGATTAAAACGAACTTGAAAAATTAAAAACCTCAAAATTACGACATAGAGAGAGCAAAAAAGAAAAAAGAAAAACTAAAACCACTTAGCAAAATTCGTCTGAAGAAATATTAGTTCAACAAATTGAAAAATTTATTTGACATTTGTAAAGTTGTCAATCAAAAGTGACATAATTTTAATTTTTAAACTTCCTTTGAAACGGATGCTTAGATAAACCCTTAAACGTAAACGTTCTGTTATATAAATAACTGACAGCTATCATAAATTCAAATGATTGACAAATAATATAACATTTTTTCTTTTTAAATAAATAATTTTCAATTGAATAAATTAAACGTGATCATAAATTCTTTCCATCATAAGTTTATAAGATATGTTGCTTAAATAAGTTTGTTTAATTAATATCTGGTCATGACAAACTGAAAGGCTTGTAATTTTGAAGTGAGCGAGTGAGGTAGGTCATAGATTCGAGGAGGTAAAGCGAGGGAGGCCTGGTGAGTGAGTGGGGGGGGCTGCTGTCAAATTTGGGCTTAGTAATGCGGACTAAATAGGAGTGCCTACATGGAATAGATGCGGACTAAATAGGAGTGCCTACATGGAATAGGTCCTAGCTGCAAAATTAATTAACCACCACCGAGTGTACTTAGGACTTCAATTGACTCGCTCCCCCTCGTTCTCCTTCTCGAACTAGTTATCTCGAGCTGTAAGTCTCTCAGTAGCATTACGAATCGTATAGGTAGTGCAAATCATACTTATGGATGGAACATATCCCTTATAAACTTATTGTACGTGTTAAGACAAAAAAGGTGCTCAAAACAAACACACAGACTTTTGAACATGCAGTCTATATCATATTCATAGTGAATACTTAAAATACTTTAGGCTCAAGTATAGGCCATAATTTCCCACGAAAAGGCACAGAGAGGTCAACTAAAGGTCAATTAACAGGGGCATATCGGGGCCTCTTGGATATTGCATCCTAACCGTAAATTAGTTTCCCCATGGTTTCCCGTTCAATTTGTAGTTGTACCCCTTTGTACTTAGAAACTTATACTACACTCAAGTACTTATAATGTTAGTTTATGATCTAGTAAAGGCACCCCATGGTGTTTAAGTACGTTTGGAATACACAGAGGGAGGTTATGGGGTGCCGTGACTCAATTTCTTGAGGCCAGGACATATTTTCACGCGTAATTTATTTTACAAGTGACAAAATTCAAGAGATTTAACACATGGCGTCGTGTATAAATTTAGATATCAACTTTTGCCTTTTTTATGCTTTCTCTGTTGACTCTAAAATTACTTAAAAGGGGGTGGATGGTTTTTGTCATATGGGGTTATATTTTTTCTAAGAAAGCCCCATCTATATAGTTAGTTCTAGAGTTAATTAAACTTAATTTGAACTTAAATTAAATAATTTTAATTATACAAGGGTTCCAAAAATAAAAACATACCCGGGTTTTTTTTTTTTTTTTTAAAAAAACCCCAGCTCAAAGGGTTTTATTGGGTTTTCTGGGTTGTAATTGTGATTCAAAATTATTGGTTAGTAGAAACATCTTAAATTAAAAATAATAGATATTTTTAAATAATATTTTTGAAGTTGTACTAATAAATATCATAAACTAGTAACTTCAAAAATAAATTATTTCAGCTTTTAATTTAATCAAAATTAAGATATTTGTGAAGGGTTTTATTAAGTGGGTTTTTAAACAATGGGAAAACCCAATAAAACCCTTGGGTTTTTTTGGATTCAAACCCTGAATTATACTTAACTGAAACGGTTTTAAATTATTAAATTTGCATTAAAAAAAGTTCCAATACATAATTATTTTAAAATTGGCTTAGTTTCAAAAATATTTGAATAAATTTGGCTTAGCTAGCTGATGAATTAAAGTCTAAATGAATCATTTTGATTAAAAAGTTCAGCTACTGATATCGGCTCACCAACCATTTTGCAAACCTATACTTTTTTCTTAATTAATAAATGAAATTCATATATTCGGAAAATGAAACCCGAATTTTCCTTGTGGAAGTGAAGTTTACAAAAATAATTTCAAAACATTTTCTCACAGTTTAAAACGTTAATTACAATTCATAAAAATTGCCATAGGGTACGTTGAAATACTTTCTCTCCCTCTAACCCCAAAAAACATAATTACTTTTCTTAGGTAATGAACTAATTTTCACGACTTAATTTTTAACCTCATTGTAAAACATGCAAATTAGTTTTTCAGGCTAGGAGCAATGATACCATAAACACCAGGAGGAGTAAAAAATGCATGATCATATATAATACTATCTTTTGGCTTAATCTCAAAAAATAAAATAAATAAAAAATAAATAAAAAATAAATAAATAAAATAAATAAAATAAATAAAATAAATAAACAAATAAATAAATTAAATAAACAAATAAATAAATAAATAAATAAAATAAATAAAATAAAATAAAATAAATAAACAAATAAATAAATTGGATTTTACTTTGAAAATTCAGAGGAACTTAATTAAATTAAACGATATACTAATACAATATAATTAAAATATTCTGAACAAACTCCGCAATTTGGGTGTGTAAATGGTATCAACCCTCGTACTCTGAAAACTATATATACTCAAGTAACACACACTACTTTCTGTCTATGTATCCTTACACCTTAACCTTTCCCAATATAAAGTGTATAAAAATTATCTATTTAAAAACAATGATGTCATAAAATTTCAAATAACTTGAAACCTTAATTGATTGCCCCCTTTTTATATATTTTTTAAAAGAAATAGTTACCTTTAAAATTTTTTTAAAACCTGTTTTTGGAATTAACTACATCTTCTTAACCTTTGCTGTCAAATACCTTTTAAAAAAAATTATATATTTTTTTCAAGTTGAGTTTGGACAGGAGAATTTGACGGACATTTGATATAAGGAATGTTGGGGTTAGGGCGAATAACGAAATGAAAGATATTAGATTTTTACAAACAAAATGATTGTCTTTAAATCTTAAAACCCCAAATTGGTTTCATATATTACGAGGCTGAAATGACGAAATATTTCCTACGTAATAATGAAGTTTATTTCTATATCTAAGTAGGGCTTGGCTTCAGTTATAACAAAAACAGGCTTCAGGTATCGTTAGTTAAGAAGATATTTTGCAACGTCTTTGAGTGTAATATTTATTACGTACAGTAATACCAAGAAGTGATATCTAGTTTACAAGGGAGAAGGTATAAATTCGCGCCACATTTCCATGCAGCTTTATCTCCAGTCCAAATGTTACGTAGACGTGTCCGGAGTTAATCCCCGCCGCCTCTAAATTACAACCAGCAGCATCTCATTGGTTCTTGAAAACTCGTGCACGTCAGCGCGACGCGAATGAGAAAAAAATTAGTTATATTTTCCGACTGAGGAGAGGCGAAATAGGCCGACGCCTCCTCCTTTTACGTCCCCCCTTGTATTTTGAAAGGGGGACTGCGGGACTATGGCGCGCCAATACTTAGGCATCTTATACCTTCTACCTAATAAACTAGATATAACTTCTTGGTATAGTATAAAGGTATTTAATATCTAAAACAGCGCCCCACGTTTGTTTGCTATTTTTTTGAAATTCCTCATTTGATTCGACACATTTTTGGCAATGGGGATTGGCATCGTGTTTTGGCAAAATTTATATGAATGCCTACTCATTGTTTCGTAATGTTAATATTAAAAATGTTGTCTTTATATTCCCATAAACAACTCGAGAAAAAAATAAACAAATAAAATAGAAAAATATTTAATAAATTAAGGAATATTTTAATTTTAAGGAATTTTGAGTCAAAAATGTGACTTTTTATCTCCATTTTGTTTGACCCCCAATCAATCCATTCAGTTGGCAGAAGGGTCAAAAGTTTAGCTTCTTAAATCCGTGTCCAATTACAAGACACTTCAATATAAATGAAAGCGCAAAACGCAAAAAAGAAATCAATGGACTCTACATAAGTTTATAAGTAATAAGTTCGCTCCATACTTAAAGAAGGACATTGCTTCTCTTGAGGGTGTCCAGCGCCGTTTCACGAGTTTCTACTTAAAGTCACCCAGACCAGGAAAACCAAATCACATCCCTTATGCTAGGCGTCTACAGAATCTCCATCTCTTACCGTTAACGACTCGCCGTGACGTATCTGACTTAGTGACGTTTCTTAGGCTTGCGCGATCTCCGTTCTTTGATCTAGATGATTTTGTCCGAGTTAACTCGAGGCATTCTGTCCCCACCTACTTCGTCCCATACGCAAGATGTCTGGCCTTAAAGAACTCGTATTTCTACCGGATAGTACGATTGTGGAATAGCCTGCCCTGCGACATTCGTCAAAATTGTACACTTTCAATACCACGATTTCGGTCTCTAGTGTCTAATTTTGTCTTCAATAATTGGTTACGTGAAAATTTGTAATTTTATTTTATTTATATATTTAATTTTTTTTTTTTTTTTTTTTTTCTGTATGGTTCTCTTTATTGTTGTCTCGTGTTGTCCCGGTAACCACCACATATAGGCTTGCCTCTGTGGTTGCCAGCGAATTATTTTTGCGAAATATTATTATATGCACTACCTATATTGTTCGTAATGCTAAGTACTGAGAGACTTAGAGCAGCTCGAGATAACTAGTTCGAGAAGGAGAACGAGGGGGAGCGAGTCAATTGAAGTCCTAAGTACACTCGGTGGTGGTTAATTAATTTTGCAGCTAGGACCTATTCCATCTAGGTCCTATTTAGTCTGCATTACTAAGCCCCTTTGACAGCAGCCTCTTTCACTCACTGCAGGCCTCCCTCGCTTTATCTCCTCGAATCTATGACCTACCTCACTCACTCACTCACTTCAAAATTACAAGCCTTTCAGTTTGTCATGACCAGAGATTAATTAAACAAACTTATGGAAGCAACATATCTTATAAACTTATGACTGTATTGATTAGCGGTGCGCTTGTAAAGCGAAAAGATAGGGCGGTTTTTGCCATTTTCCCGCCATAAATCGTGCAACGCAAAGACCACGTGCTTTGTTTTAAGAGAGCGCGTGCGACACAGCCTAGTTTTCTCGCGCCATAATTATCAACGCATTTTTTGCATAAAGAATTCATCGATTGACCCGCTTTACCCGTTCACTGCACTTTTTCCCAGCAATCAATAACAAATTTCGTACGATGCGTTTCAACCTAACCTTGTACCGACGCAATCACGCTCATTATGCAAATTTTACGACGTCGACGACTTTTTTTTAGAATTAGAATAATAATTGCTTTTACTACTCAGCCCCATGCAGTTCTTAATCAGAAGAAATATATTACAAACCTTTACACATATTTATAAATTATTTATGCAATTTAGCACGCATTTTATTAGGAATACATACAGCTACTAGGAATCTTTGCGGCCCCTTGTTAATTTCTATGAATTCGGGTTTTGTGGTAATTCCGGGATTGAGAACTTACTATCCCCCCGGTCACGTCCCTCATAATTCTGATGGCGTCTTACTAACTGTGCAATTTCATTGGTTGGTACTTATTAGCAACACGAGTTCCTAGGCGGCGTATGCACGGTGCAACATGCAGCAAGGTAGATTATAAAATTTGTCGTACAAAATGATTAGCTAGCTAGCTCTTCCCACAAAGCAGACCTAGATATGTTGAGTAAAAATACGGTTACTTGAGAAGAGATACACAATGATTCCAATTAGCTGTATTTATTCCTGGTTTTAATGTAGAGGCGTATATGAAAGTGAGTTAATTACAGAAATGGATTGTATAATGAGGCAAATATTAATAAAATGGACGACTGGGTACTATAGGTATAGTTTAAGAGAAAGAAATTACTACGATATCAAAACCAGGATTGTTAAAGTCGTTTTAGGTCGATATCTAAGCCTAATAAACCGTTTCAAAACTCTATTCGTGACTTCAGATCGTGAGTCGAAAAGTGACTCAGATAAAGCAGACTTGATTGTATGTAGCCATTTTAAAAAGCCTTAAAAATAATTGATTTATTTCGACACAGAAGAGAAAGTGTTGAAAAGTTTTCCTTACAAGAAAAACAGGTGTAATAATTTGCAATGGTTTGCTCACGATTAACAAAGTTTGAAAGTTGATTTTTCTACTTTTTTTTGGTACTAAATTTAACTGGTTATAACTTTGGTCATTGGCGTTATAGATTAAAATTAATTATACCATAAGAAAGTAGACTTTCTATAGAGTAATAGCACCAAGTATCATGAACCTCAGAAATATGCCCCATGAGTTATAAGAAATTCAAATTACCATAACTGTAATATTCATATTCATATTTGAATTGTAAATAGAATTTTTTGGGGTTTTTAAGGGCACCAACTATAGGTGCTCCGTAAAGTAATAGCACCAAGTATCACGAAATCACAGTTCAAATCGGTTCAAATACAAGCCAAAAACGTCATTTTCCAACGTCATATACCGAAAGTTCCCCCATAAATCCAATAATGTTGCAAACAACACCACAACATATTTTGTAGGTTTTCTAAACCGATTTTCAAGTTCGTATATTTCTAAGTCTTCATTTTCTATGTACACCACTAAGACAGTGGAATGACTCAGAAAATATGGTACGGGTATTTCTATTCAAGCTGCTATTCCTTTTTCTTAACATATATACAGGGTGTTTCTGATAATTCCGCCATTCATAAATTAAGGGGGATGTTCAAGTATTGTTCTTTGGGAAATCAATAAATTTTGAGTCGAAAATGTATGTAACTTCTTAGTCTATCTCCATTTTGTTAATTTGCCACAAGGGATTGCACTGTTGTCGAGTTAAGATTGCTGTTGGAGTATTTTAGCGATGACCCCCTTAAATTTAGTTAAGAAACTGAATTAGACAATGATTGTTTACTAATTAAATGATAAGGGGTCATCCCTAAAACACCCCAATCAAATCATAATTCTCGAAAACAGTGAGTGTATATCCCTTGTGGCAAATTAACAAAATGGAGATAGAGGTATAGAAGTATAGAACATTTTCGACTCAAAATTGATTGATTTCCCAAAGAACAATTATGTATGCCAGACTTATCAGAAACACCCTGTATGTATTTATTTAAAAAACCCCATAATAGCATATAGTTATACTAAAATAACCCAGTATAAAATTAAACTGATATTTACGTTAAATTTACATTTAAATTACACCCAAACTTTGCAACACGTTAAAATTTCTATACATAACATCCCACGCTAAAAATTTATTTTCATATTGTTAAGACCTTTATAATATGTTGTGGGTGGAATTTTGGCATAGAAAAATTAAGCTAATTAAAAATGAAATATTCTGTTTTTCATTTTTTTTAACCAAGGGATAAGTTGCTAAGTATAAAGAAAACTTTCAAGGACTCTGTATCTACATACAGGGTGTTAACACTCCTCTATCCAATGTTCACCATAACTTTAGCTAGTGTTGGGGGGTGTACAGTACATGTCCCTTATAGGGGGGGGGGTCAAACAAAATCTAATAGGTGGTCATAGAAGTATAGATGTATTGAACATCTTCTGACTCTAGATTTATTTTCCATAGAACTTATCATCATGCATGATTGTACTTCGGCAAACTATAATTACCCTTAACCTTTTTGGAATACACCCTGTATATAATTTATAATATAGTTCCAAAATTGAACATAAGCCTACTATTTTGAAAGTTAAAGAAAGATTTAAATTTGTAAAACGAAAAATTAATATGTAATTCTAAAAAATTCTGACTGGGATAATTTCAAATTTATATTCAATTGGAAATTTCGTTTTCGGTTTCGTTTCATTGCAGGTGCCATAAACTTTCATTATAAGTAATTTGAAAACAAAAATTATAATTTTGAAACCCTAGCTCTCAAGATGTCTGCGCTTAAAGCAAAGGTCAACGGTATTCTAGGGTCACCGAGACCTCAGAAAGCAATTTTTAGTTTCGTATCACCAGCTGAAAGCGAGAAAATCACCTATTCGGTTAACCAACAACAATTATGCAGTGCCTTAAAACTTAACCCGTGGTTTCATAACGGGAACGTTATAAAAACATTGGAGAAAGGAGGTAAGTTTTGAAATTATATGCAAATGAGTTCGTTAAAACTTTTGGTGCCTATAAAGCCATAAGTTTATAAGTGATATGTTCGCTCCATAAGTATGATATGCACTACCTATACTTTGTCGTAATGCTACTGAGAGACTTACAGTTCTCGAGATAACTAGTTCGAGAAGGAGAACGAGGGGGAGCGAGTCAATTGAAGTCCTAAGTACACTTGGTGGTGGTTAATTAATTTTGCAGCTAGGACCTATTCCATCTAGGCACTCCTATTTAGTATCTGCATTACTAAGCCCAAATTTGACAGCAGCACCCCACTCACTCACCAACCAGGCCTCCCTCGCTTTACCTCCTCGAATCTATGACCTACCTCACTCACTCCCTCACTTCAAAATGACAAGCCTTTCAGTTTGTCATGACCAGATATTAATTAAACAAACTTATGGAAGGAACATATCACTTATAAACTTATGATAAAACTAATAAATAAATTGGCTGTAGGGTTGTTTTGGTTTCTATAATGTTATTATTATTATTTTTTTTCTGCAATGGTGGTTTGGGTTTTAACAAATTCAAAACTAACAATAACATTACAGGGGTTAGCGATGTTTTTCTAATGGAAGGTGAACCATCAGCTCGTGAGAGTAAGTTTGTAAACAAATGCTTGGTGAAATCGATGCAAATAAAGCTTAATTAGTACTACTGCAAATTAGCTTGGTATTTTCCATAGAACCATGTATCCCACTGCATGTACTTTGCTCACTGTATTTACTGCACATTTTACTGCTTATTTTAAAAATGCGAACAGCTTGGAAAATATGGTACTACCCACTTAAACAAATAAACAGTTACGAATTCTCAAAAAATAAATAAATATACTAATGTAAATTAAATTAAACTAAACTTAATCGTGTTCAGACGTGTAAATTTAAATAATAAATAACCTAACTAAATTTCTAAAATAATTTAATTTTAACATAAACTGCTACTAAATTATGTGTAGCAATGAATAATAATTAAAAAAAATTAACTATAAATTGTTTTATAAAACGTTGCCGGTTAAATATTATTTCAGATATAAAACCAACTGATCCCAATATTTGCGGTAAGTTTATCAGTTTTATTTCGTAAATGTCTACGTCATTCAAGGTTTAAACACTAAATTTACATTTTAGTTTTTATTTTTATGAGAATTCAGTATCTTGAAAATGATGACATAAGTTTTAATCTAAGATTTATATTCTATTGAGAAATAACCTTAGATGGTCATAAAAATTGTGTCATTATTCGTAAAACTTTATGACTTCCGATGCATGAAAACGGATATTACAAATATGTGCCATATCTTCCCACTTCCTAAGCCTTTCTTTTTTGATTGAAATTTATTTACGACTTTTGCAGTTTTTTTCTTTATTTCTTTATTTTTATACAGTAAAACCCAAACTTGTTGTTAAGCCTTGGTTGATATGTTTAAATCCATTTGCATCACGATAATTAAGCATTAAATACTAAAAATAAAGCTATACGTTTCTTAATTATGTTTAACCATAATTAAATTACGCAATATTTATATTTTAATCTTTGCATTTAAAGTAAGAAAATGGATTTTACTGTATATGTTTAAATCCATTTGCATCACGATAATTATGCATTAAATACTAAAAATAATGCTATGCGTTTCTTAATTATGTTTAATCATAATTAAATAGCACAATATTTTTATTTTAATCTATGCTTATAAGCAACAAAATGGGTTTTACTGTATCTTCAATTAAGGGAAAATCATTAACTATTTTATTCCTTTCATTTTACAGTAATGTATCCCGTCATGCACTACGTTAATCTTTCCTCTAACCAACCCGACAACACAGTTCAACTACTCAAGTCTAATAGCTTGGGGAATAACTTTACGTTACAGCAAGGTTAGTAAATGGGGCAGTTGACAAATCAATGTTTTGACTTTAGTTACGAGGTTTACACTGACTGAAACGACATGACCTAATTTACCTTATGTCTCGACAATAATTTATAGATGCATGACTTTAACGTACGTTTCAAAGAATCGATAACGCGAAAACTACATTTTTGCATATTTAAAAGCCAAAGTTGGGCTTAAAATGTTTGCTAAACAAAAGCCAAAGTTAGGCTTAAGATGATGTCTCTAAACAAAAGCCCAAGTTAGGCCAAGGCCTATCCGCTAGCAAAGGCTTAAGGCCAAGCAAAAGTTAGGCCTAACCGCTAGCAAAGGCTTAAACCTAAGCCGAAGTTAGGCCTAACCGCTAGCAAAGGCTTAAACCTAAGCCTAATTACCCATAATTAACGCGTCATCATTCTAATAAATATACAAATAACCCCCTTTTCAGGTCTATACACGCAAATTAAACAATTCAGACCATTCCCAGAGAATGAGCTTTTGGAGGATGACGAAAATTCATTTCGAGCTTATATCGTTCTTGGTTTTAAAACCCTCGAAAACACATTTAACGAAACTCTAGAAGAAATGTGGAAAGATTGGACCGGAGCCCGTTCAATTTACCTGAATCTTCCTGATGAATTAGGCTTAAGTCAAGTAACTTTCTATCGACGTAGCGTCCCAAAGGGTCCATCAATGTTCATGTACATTTTGGTAGTCCAATGTGAGAACGTGACCAAAAAGAACACGTGGATGTTGTTAGATTACGTCCAAAGGTTGCGAGTTGAAAAGATGATGGGGTACATGTCGGCGTACCGTAGAGTCGATATGGTTAATGGTGAATCTTCAAACTTTTCTTCACCAACAATTTCACATTTAAACGCGATGGGTAATGTTCGAGTTAATGGTTTAATGCCAATAGATATCTGACAAATAGATGAGATCCTTGCCATGGCTTCTGACTTATGTAACGATAAGAAAAGTACCAAGGCCCAAATCATGTCAAAGGATCTCACATCAAAAACCCCGGATTATGACCGCGATGAATATCCGTTTGAATCTCAGCGGAATTCAACAAATAACCTTGCCGATTCATTATTAGAGGAACTTGAACTTACAATCTATTAAATTTCCCATTTATTTTCTGTTAATTAAACGTTAATTCAATTATTAAACCGTATTAAATTAAGTGTAACGCGGCATTTTGTCGGAAGCCGTGATTTTGAACTCAGCGTCTGCTAGATCAAAAGGTCAACAATATTTGGACTGAACATAAGCATTATTTTAAACGGACCGTCCTATGATATGCAGGGCCGGAAATAAGAAAAATTTCTTATGGGACAAGTGTCCAGTGACCCCCTGTTTGAATGAGAAATTTATAGGACATTGTCCACTGAGTTTGCAAAAATAGTGTCGCTTCTCCATAGCCAAGCTATCAAAAATTCGGAAAATTTATTGGCCAAACTGTCCAGTGACCCCCTTAGTTTTTAAAAAAGTTATTGGACATTTTAAAATTTTATTGGACAATGTCCAGTGTCCTGTGCTTATTTCCGGCCCTGATGATATGAGCTACAAATATTACGTAATTTGAAATTAGGGTTAGAGAAATTAGGCTTAAGATTTTATACCAATTTCTAATGGCTTTAGCGGGGAAAAATATGAATTTAGGCCTAAATCCCGCAAAATATTGAAAAAAATCCAAGAAAAACTCGTTTTTTTTAAAGAAAAATGGGAATTTTATTAATCATTCTAGACTAGTCCATTTTCTTGTAAAATAATTGATATTTAACAAAACATTTTTGTACCGATATAAAACCAACAATACATCAAAATTCATCTAATAAAAATGTTAATTATTTTAAATTAACAATACAGCGTCTACCCGCCGCCATAGTTTTACATTACATTGATACATATTTAAATATTAAATAAAAGTTTTTTGATACCTGATCTTTTGTTAATAATTAATAAATGCGTAGAAAAACATATAAATAAATATTTATAAATGTATATTTACTATTTAGAGTTATATTTATAATTAGGCCTAAAATAGGGTGCCTAACATTTAATTTTTCGCTAAGCCTAACGACATAAATGCCTACAAACTACCAACATTATTGAAACGTTTCAACTTCTCAGGGAAATTGTCTTTGAATAAGACAGGGTCAGCTCTAAATTCAACAGTTTTAAGTGGATTAAGACCATAAACTTTCGTAAATCTATTAATACAATCGTTACGTTCTGCCATATGAACTACGTCAGCGGATAACATCTCTACATTAGTGCATTCGGGGCATTTAAATTTCTTACGAGGGGTAACTTTGATTGGTCCCTTCCCAGTTATATTAGCGACTAAAAAGTTCATAGCAATATCTTCGCAATTCATGCGATCATCGACCCACGTTTTCAGATCACCAGGCATCGACGTAGTATACAAATAACTGTAGTACTGTCATGTAAATTAACGGTGTAAGTAGAAGCACGTGGAATTTAAATTTTACGCGCGAAATATTGGATTTGGCGGGAAACGTAACGCCATCTATGAGTAAAAATCTAACGGCGCCAAATTTGAACAGTACTCGAGGTAGAATTTTCGAAATGCGTTTTTATAAAGATATTTAGGTCTAATTTTAATTCGCGACCCAAAAAAGCACAAAAAATAGCCTATAATATGTCTATAAATGGCCTATTTACGCGAAAGAGAGCGCCATCTATGAGTAATGATGTAACGGCGCCAAATTTGAACAGTACTCGAGGTAGAATTTTCGAAATGCGTTTTTATAAAGATATTTAAGTCTAATTTTAATTCGCGACCCAAAAAGCATAAAAAATAGCCTATAATATGTCTATAAATGGCCTATTTACGCGAAAGAGAGCGCCATCTATGAGTAATAATGTAACGGCGCCAAATTTAAATCGTACTCGCGTTAGAACCTTAGAAATTCGTTTTTATAAAGATATTTAGGTTTAATTTTAATTCTCAATCCAAAAAGCATAAAAATAGCCTAAAATATGTCAATAAATGGCCTATTTACGCGAAAGAGAGCGCCATCTATGAGTAATGATGTAATGGCGCCAAATTTGAATCGTACTCGAGGTAGAACCTCCGAAATTAATTTTTATGAAGATATTTAGGTCTAAATTCAACTCCAATACAAAATACGCATAAAAACAGCCTAAAATTCATCTATAAATGGCCTATTTCAATATTTTTAAGCCTATTTCTTACTAAAATGCCTGTAAAATGAGCTTTAGCTCACTTTTCACGCCCTTATTATAAAATAACCAATATTTTTCTTACCTTATGATAAAAAGCAGCCCCAGTTAAGACCATCGATATCTCATTGGTCCATTCAGATTCATACTTCCAACGATTGGTTCCATTATCCCATAAATGTACGCGTGAAGGAAAACCAACGATCCTATCAGGGAATTCCCTCCAAACCTAATTAAAAAATAATAAAACAAAGAAACAAATTCCCAAACCTTAAATTACCTTAATTGTACCAAACATTACTTAAAACCTCAATTAAAAGAAAACTCTTACGCTACCTCATATCCAAATTCCAACTCATCAGCTGTCAACATGACGATATCATCGTCAATTGCCAAAACGGCTTCAGTTTCAATTTCAGCATAGGGATAGAATCGATTACTGAGTTTATTTTCTCTCGTTTGAATAACTTTCAAAGGTTTATTAATTTTGGGCCAAGTTGATGCTATTTAAAAAGTGATTTAAGACGTCTTAAGGTTAAGCCTTGGCTATAGCAAAGGCTTAACACGGGGTTGCCATTTTCCAGGTTTTCCCTGACGTTTTAGGCCAATTTTTGTTTTAATTATAAGAAGGGGTTTTTAGGAGTATTTAACGTAAAACCGCAGATATTTTAGTAACTTTAATCGAATTCACTAACTTTGTTGGAATTATTAATATTTCCCTGACGTTTTTTGCCCATTTGAAAATCCCCAACTTTACCTCACATTTTTCACCCATTTTGAAATTCCCTGACTTTTTCCTGACCTTTTTTTCATCCATTTTGAAATTCCCTGACTTTTTCCTGACCTTTTTTTCATCCATTTTGAAATTCCGACTTTTTCCTGACCTTTTTTCACCCATTTTGAAATTCCCTGACTTTTTCCTGACCTTTTTTTCATCCATTTTGAAATTCCCTGACTTTTTCCTGACCTTTTTTTCATCCATTTTGAAATTCCCTGACTTTTTCCTGACCTTTTTTTCATCCATTTTTAAATTCCCTGACTTTTCCAGGTTTTCCCTGACCTTTTTTCATCCATTTAGAAATTCCCTGACTTTTCCCTGGCAATTTTCACCCATTTTGAAATTCCCTGACTCTTCACATAATTTTTTCACCCATTTTTAAATTCCCCGACTTTCCCTGACATATCCCTGACCTTTTTCATCTTACTTTTAAATTCCCTGACGTTTCCAGGATTTCCCTGACATTTTTCACCCATTTTGAAATTCCCTGACTTTTCCAGGTTTTCCCTGACCTTTTTTCATCCATTTTGAAATTCCTTGACTCTTCACATAATTTTTTCACCCATTTTTAAATTCCCCGACTTTCCCTGACCTTTTTCATCTACTTTTAAATTCCCTGACGTTTCCAGGATTTCCATGACCTTTTTTCATCCATTTTTAAATTCCCTGACTTTTCCAGGTTTTCCCTGACCTTTTTTCATCCATTTAGAAATTCCCTGACTTTTCCCTGGCAATTTTCACCCATTTTGAAATTCCCTGACTCTTCACATAATTTTTTCACCCATTTTTAAATTCCCCGACTTTCCCTGACCTTTTTCATCTACTTTTAAATTCCCTGACGTTTCCAGGATTTCCATGACCTTTTTTCATCCATTTTTAAATTCCCTGACCTTTTTTCATCCATTTTTAAATTCCCTGACCTTTTTTCATCCATTTTTAAATTCCCTGACCTTTTTTTCATCCATTTTTAAATTCCCTGACTTTTTTTCATCCATTTTTAAATTCCCTGACTTCTCCAGGATTTCCCTGACCTTTTTTCATCCATTTTGAAATTCCCTGACTGTCCCCATAAATATTATCACCCATTATAAAATCCCCTGACTTTCCCAGGATTCCCCTGAGACATATTTTCACCAATTTCAAAAATCCCAGATGTTTCCCCTGACATATGTGGCAACCCCGTAACAACAACAAACAACAATAAAACACCACTTACTTGGCGGAGGAGATTTCTTCTGATTATTCCATACAACAACAACTTTGGAAAGACTTGGAGCTTGAACTACACGTTGAATAACTTTAAACAAACTCTCAATTCTATCATATGTAAGTATAACCGCTGTAAATCCCTGAACTTTGGGTGAAATAACGGGAAGAAACAATGGCGGCGTTGATACAACACTATCAGGAGGTTCATTCCATTCTTTATAACTCCTTTGCGTATGCCTATAAATCCTATCATTCAAAATCTGCAAAGTCGTCTCCGTCACTTTAGCCATCGAACTAAAATATCTTTCCCAAAGAAACAAAACTTGTTTCCTCATTTCTACAATCTTCTCGTCGCTAAATGACTTCAATATATTCATTAACTCCGATAAATTATCCTCGTAAATGACAACCGCGGCCTTTTTCCAGTCTAAAACGTCTTCGAACGGTAAAATATACGTATCAGCAACGATAACGGGTATACAACCCATCATCATCGCTTCCGCTAAAATAGTTTGACCCAATCTTGCTCCTCGTATCACCAGACAGAAGGTGGCGGTCTTAAGGACATTGGGATACGAGAAACCTGTAAACCCTTGCATCTTTCCGTGCTATTGTAATGATGATGGTATTTCATTGGTTCTCCGTTAACGTTAACGTTACATTTTCCAATGATTAAAAGTTCAGAATGTTCCTCAGCTAGTAGTTCTAGTTCGTGAATGTATTCTTGATGGATATTTGTTTGGGATGATAGTACTAACCAGTTACGGGAAGATCTGATTGAAAAATAGGTCAAATTTTGATTTTGATATGGCAAGGCTTAGTGAATAAGGGATGGGTTGGGACTTGGGGAAAAAAGTAATATTGCTGCTGCTATACTAACTCGGGATTGATTTCTTTCTCGTGGTTTCGACTGAAATAGCTGAAAACTGGGATGCTAACATCTAGGCCTCTTCTGTATGTCCATTCATTAAAACCCGCACCCGCTACTAAGGCCTGATCCATGTCAACTTCAAGGACTGAATTGTAATCAGGCGCGCTGCCTGGTAACATGTTGAAAAGAAGGTGGTTTCTACCACCATCCCAGCTGAAATCATTCATAATTCAAATGAAGTCAGTCGCAATTTCTCAAAATGGGTGCATTTCTTAAGCCTTGGTTTAAAATAACGCTAACCCTACTTTGGTCTATTTCATAAACCCCTGTCTTTGTCTAAACGATGCTAAGCCTACTTTGGTCTATTTTATAAGCCTTTGTCTTTGTCTAAACGATGCTAAGCCTACTTTGGTCTATTTCATAAACGCTTGTCTTTGTCTAAACGATGCTAAGCCTACTTTGGTCTATTTTATAAGCCCTTGTCTTTGCCTAAACGATGCTAAGCCTACTTTGGTCTATTTTATAAGCCCTTGTCTTTGTCTAAACGATACTAAGCCTACTCTGGTCTATTTCATAAGCCCTTGTCCTTTTCTAAACTATGCTAAGCCTACTTTAGTCTATTTCATAAACCCCTGTCTTTGTCTAACCGATGCTAAGCCTACTCTTGTCTATTTCATTTTCATAAGCCCTTGTCTTTGTCTAAACGATGCTAAGCCTACTTTGGTCTATTTCATAAGCCCTTTGTCTAAAGATGCTAAGCCTACTTTGGTCTATTTCATAAGCCCTTTGTCTAACCGATGCTAAGCCTACTTTGGTCTATTTCATAAGCCCTTTGTCTAACCGATGCTAAGCCTACTTTGGTCTATTTCATAAGCCCTTTGTCTAAACGATGCTAAGCCTACTTTTGTCTAATTTCATAAGCCCTTTGTCTAAAGATGCTAAGCCTACTTTGGTCTATTTCATAAGCCCTTTGTCTAACCGATGCTAAGCCTACTTTGGTCTATTTCATAAGCCCTTTGTCTAAACGATGCTAAGCCTACTTTTGTCTAATTTCATAAGCCCTTTGTCTAAAGATGCTAAGCCTACTTTGGTCTATTTCATAAGCCCTTTGTCTGTCTAAACGATGCTAAGCCTACTTTGGTCTATTTCATAAGTCCTTTGTCTAACCGATGCTAGGCCTACTTTGGTCTATTTCATAAGTCCTTTGTCTAACCCATGCTAAGCCTACTTTGGTCCATTTCATAAGTCCTTTGTCTAAACGATGCTAAGCCTACTTTGGTCTATTTCATAAGCCCTTTGTCTAAACGATGCTAAGCCTACTTTGGTCTATTTCATAAGCCCTTTGTCTAAAGATGCTAAGCCTACTTTGGCCTATTTCTTAAGCCTTGGTTTAAAATCATGTTAAGCCTACTTTGGCCTATTTATTAAGCCTTGGTTTAAAATCATGTTAAGCCTACTTTGGCCTATTTATTAAGCCTTGGTTTAAAATCATGTTAAGCCTACTTTGGCCTATTTCTTAAGCCTTGGTCTAAAATCATGTTAAGCCTACTTTGGCCTATTTTACCATTTCCAACCCCCATCTTATGAATTAAACTTACTATTGTAAAGAATTTAAAACTTGTGACGTTTCCTTCAACCTGATATTGTTTTGATTCAAGAGATCTAACGCTGGAATGAATAGACAAGCTATTTCAGGGTTTGATGTGTAAAAAGGACTTTTTTGAATTGTTTCGAGTATTTCCAAAAATTCTTGCGACATTGGAACTGAGATAGGAAGTCCATCTTCATCTTCGTATCTAAATAATCTTAAGTAATCAGTGGTGATATTTAAAAGTGTTTAAACAAAAGGTGTACCTATATATTGGATATATATAAACAGATAAAGTGTTATTATGATGTCCACACTTGTAAACATCAAAACAGTTGTAATAATTGCAGGAATCACTGCGTTTTAACGCAACAGGGCTGTTTTTGGATATTTTACGTTCCGCAGCCTTTTCTAGGTTGAGTATTGTGAAGGATTCTGACTTAACTTCAACCGGAGTTGGCCATAACAGGAATACAGCCGCACCCAAAAATCCACATAGTATTAAAACGAAAAATATGTAGAAATGATTGAAATATGGGTGTGCTAGACGTTGTGGGGGTCTTTGGGAACCCATTGTAGTTAGAATAATTAGTTAACCATCATTTAAACCTATTAAAAAACGATTAAACACTATAATTTGCATGCTTTGCTATTTCCTCATAAGCCAAGGCTTAGCTATGACACACTCGAAAAATAGGTCTTCCCTTTGAAATTACGACATTAACGGGCATAACATGACTAATTTAATTATTATTTAATAATAATTACCCTTTAAAACACTAAATATCCATAGTTTTTTAGAAAACCGAAGATTAAAAGTCCCGTTACCAATTTCCCCAAAGTCTTTTAAATTTAAAGCAGACGATACAACCCCGGGTCCTTCAAATTTCAAAAGGTCAAGGCCTGGGTTTCGTCATAAGCCAAGGCTTAGCTATGAAACACTCGAAATAGGTCTTCCCTTTAAAATTACGACATTAACGGGCAGAACATGACTAATTTAATTATTATTGAATAATAATTACCCTTTAAAAGACTAAATATCCATAGTTTTCAAGAAAACCCAAGATCAAAAGCCCCGTTACCAAAAATTTCCCCAAAAATCTTTTAAATTTAAAGCAGACGATATTACAACAACCCCCGGCCCTTCAAGTTCAAAAGGTCAAGGCCTGGGAAATCCTGGAGCATCACGTGACTCGTTTCTACCAATCAACAACACTGAATTTGTTTGACATAAGCAAATTTTTAAACGCCTTGGCGATTTTAACTTTCAATTAATTCCCCCGTTAATTTTGATTAATGAAGAAGCTTTTTAACGTTTTTAAGAAGATGGGTTCAGAAAATAGTACTCAATCAGGCTCAACAAATTTATCTGTAAATCAAAAGAACGCCTCAGTAAATGCAGATACTCATAAAATCCCGCGAAGTTCGTCACCAAGGCCTTCTATAAGTTCAGATTCTGACATTCCATACGTTTCGTACACTGTAAATCGACCGATAGGAGGTAAAATATAAATTAAAGCAACCTTTAACTTCTTAAACCTCTTAAAATATCACCCAACTTTGCTTAGATTCACCAAAACTATCCTCAAAAAGCCCCGCCCACAGTTTAAGAACCTCAACACCAAGTCCTAGACCTTCCCCTAAGCCTAGGCCAAAGTCATTTGCGGGGAGTTCAACAACTGCACATGATATTGTAGTAGTTAAAGAAGGTTCCTCTACTACGGAATCAATTGATAATGACCCTGAATTATTAAAACTTCAAACAATTCCTACATTTCTACCTATAATGAGAGGTGCTCTTAATATACCAACTGTACAAGATCCCGAAGTTCTTGATAAGTTGGATCACCAAAGTTTACTTCAATTGTGCCAAAGATATCAAGATCATTTAAGACACTGCGCGGAAACAGTTAGCGTTGAGCAAAATTTCCTTGCAGGTCGAATAAGAGAGGTATAAATTGCTAAGCCTAATTTGTAGGCCAAATTGTTAAGCCTAACTAAATTGTAGGCCAAATTAAACCATTTATTTTCAGATGGACTTTGCCATTTCAACTTTAACTAGTATGTTGACAGAACGTCAAAAAAAGTTTGCAAAGTACGCTGAGCAGTTGGGACGTGTCCACGAAATCTCAAACACCCTTAAAAGTTGTCAAATGATGTTGACGGAGCTTTTGGAATCTATGGACACACTCAACAACCTTTTACCCGATGATTCCCGCCTGGAACCATTTCAAATGGTTACTGGATAGGAATTAATGCATTCTTACAGAAGAAATTCTGTATGAATGGGGAAATAATTACAATTAAATTAAAATAATTAAAACAAAAAACTGATGATCAGTGGAGAGAAAAAACGAGAATCTGAGGAGATTAATGTTGTTACATTAGGTTGTGATCTCATTCTGAACCATGCTCTATAATAATTTAAAAGTTTGGAAAAATATCAATCAATAAATGAAGTTTTAGACCTAAGCCTTGGTTACTTAGAAGATTAAGTTATAATTAATATTTGAAGAAATAAAAATTAATCTTGAAAATGTTTTGCAATTCCCAATATAATTAAATAATTGTATTCCAAAGTTCTGTGATTGTGATATTTTTGTAGATTATAGTAATAAATATGAATTTTAAGAACGATTTTCAACTTTTTATCAATTAGGCCTAATATTCCTATAGGTCAATGAGCTAGAGTCGGACTTAATCAGTATATTCTAATCTTTAAGCCTAAATTCAACTTTACAAAGTGAATTTTTTGTTCAATAAATAGGCCTCAACTTCATAAAGCATAATTTTTCTATAAAATGTTTAAATTAGGCATAAATTAATTCAAAAACGAGTAGATTTTGGCATATATATATTCCCGCCAAATCCAATTTTCAGGGGTCAAATATAATCCGGCCAATCAGCGTCGTCTGCTGTAAATTTCATGCCGGCAAAAAAAGTTTCCGCCATTTTTAGCCTTTGACGATTCACGGAGGCTTCAAATTCAAACTTAATTAAATATTTAAATCTTGATTAAAATGGATAACGAACGTGAACCCAATCACATAATTAATTCCAATTTCCCGGGGTCAAATATCCCGCCAAATCCAATTTCCCGGGGTCAACTGTCAATATGCTCCTAGCCAATCAAGAGAAGCACACACAACGCCGGGAGTGTGGCGCGCTCCTGTAAGCCCAGCTTCTGGGCGGCAAAGTTTGAGGGAATACGACCCATGTCGGCGATCCTACCCTATAGGTGCCGACTGTCCCGTGTCCGCCGGAGGTGACTTACCCCAATTCCACCTTCCGTCACCTCCCAAGTAAACCTCATTTCCTTCCCTGCTTATCCATACGACCTAGCGGCCCCCTCTGTGCTGGGCCGCGTAGGGTCTCCCGCTCCATTCTTCCTGGTGCTCAAGGCCTAACGGCTAAGCACTAGTGCTCGTAGGTGAAAAAAAAAAAAAAAAAAAAAAAAAAAAACTACTATAGTTAGCGTCGTCTGCTGTAATTTCATGCCGGCAAAACAAAAGTTTCCGCCATTTTTAAGCCTTTGACTATTCACGGAGGCTTCAAACTTAATTAAATATTTTAATCTTGATTAAAATGGATAACGAACGTGAACCTAATCACATAATTCCAGTTCACGAAGTTGTTCACGCGGTAACATTCTCACCCTATAGTTGGTGCAACTCTTTACTTGGTATTGGTACTTATTCAAGGGTTTCTATATTCAATATCAAATTACCGGTAATTATTAAGGCACTAATTAACGGCGTTAATTAATCATAATTAGTCGTAATTATCGTTAAATTAGGGCGAGGATCCGGGTGAAAATGAAATTAGGGTAGAAAAACTGCGGGAATTTCACCATAGTGCTTACGTTACTGTTATAAGTTGGAGCCCTAAAACTAATCTAATTATGCTTCCAAAATGCGTTAGGTTCGTTAATTATTAATTAACCCTTGTTAATTAAGATTAATTATAATATTAAAAACACTTACTTAGATTTGCAACAGCAGGAGGGGATAAGAAAATCCGTATTTTCACTTCCGACCTCAAATCAGACGATAATGTTGAGGTTTGCCGTTAAATTAATTAAAAACTTTGCAACCCTGACTTTAATTTTAATTTAACTTTAATTAAGACTCTAGAAAACCACACAGACTACATAAACGATTTGGCCTTTGACCCTGAAACTGGGGATTTAGCTAGTGTTAGTGATGATCATTCTTGTATCATTTGGAATGCGGACGGAGCTTGTATCGCGCAAATTAGGCTTTCATCGCCTGGTACGAGTGTTGCTTGGCATAAAGACGATGTTGGGAAGATAATGATCGCGGAGAAGAAGGGAATTATCAGATTTTACAATGTTGAAACCACAAATCCCCTAATGTCACTGGATTGCCGGAATTCTCCCCTAATGCAAGCTGATTGGTGTTCATTAAATAATTTAAGGGTTGGATGTGTAGCTGGGAGTGATGCTTACCTTTGGGATACTTCAGTATCTAGGTAATTATTATATTTTCCAGGTTTTTTCCCCATATATAGTCTCCTGAGATTCCCAGGTTTTTCCCCCATATATTACCCTGAGTTTTCCCAAGTTTCCCCCCCTATATTTCCATGAGTTTTCCCCCTATATTTCCAGGTTTCCCCATATATATTTCCAGGTTTCCCCATATATATTTCCATGATTTTCCCCCCTATATTTCCATGAGTTTTCCCCCTATATTTCCATGAGTTTCCCCCCTATATTTCCATGAGTTTCCCCCCTATATTTCCATGATTTCCCCCCTAAATTTCCATGATTCCCCCCTAAATTTCCATGATTTTCCCCCTAAATTTCATGATTTTCCCCCTAAATTTCCATGATTTTCCCCCTAAATTTCCATGATTTTCCCCCTAAATTTCCATGATTTTCCCCCTAAATTTCCATGATTTTCCCCCTAAATTTCCATGATTTTCCCCCTAAATTTCCGTGATTTTCCCCCCTAAATTTCCGTGAGTTTTCCCCCATATATATTTCTATGAGTTTCCCCCCTATATTTCCATGAGTTTCCCCCCATATATATTTCCATGAGTTTCCCCCCATATATATTTCCATGAGTTTCCCCCCATATATTTCCATGAGTTTCCCCCATATATATATTTCCATGAGTTTCCCCCATATATATTTCCATGAGTTTCCCCCCATATATATTTCCAGGTTTCCCCATATATATCCATGAGTTCCCCCCCTAAATTTCCAGGAGTTTCCCCCCCCCCTTAATTTCCAGGAGTTTTCCAGTTTTTCCCCCATATATTTTCCAAGCTTTCCCTGTTAATATGAACCCTGTTAATTCCACCTTAATCTCAATTAAATTAAATAAACTTCTATTTAAGCCGGCCTTTGAGTCAAATTCACGCTAACATTGATGGAGCAACGCAATTCACGTTATCCAAAACCAATGAAAACCTGATTGCAACACGTGGAAATCCAAACACATTAAAAGTTGAAAATACCAAACGAATCAAGAACTACTTAGAGCGAGTTTCATCTCCGGTTCCGGTATTTCTTGGCATTCTAAACTATCAATTATCGCAGCTGGCGGTGATAGGAAAGTATGCTTATGGAAAATTGACCTGATTTGAACCCAAATAAAATCATTTAAACCTAATTATAATGTAATTAAGTCTAATACTTTAATTGCAATTTGTATCATTATTATCAATTTTTTATAAATAAAACAAAGTTTTTCTTTCAATAACTAAACCATGGTGGTGCATCTTGTTTATCAGAGTTCTTAACACGATATTTTTCAAATCTTTCTTAATTTCTTCTTCGCTTTTCCTTAATTTATCCTCTTTTTCCTGATTTGTTGTAAAGAGATTCTCAGGAAACGTGAATTTGCAACCCTTGGGCTAATATTTTAATTTAATAGGCCAAATTAAACTTATACCCTTAATTAGGCTTAATTAAAATTAATTATAATTACCATTTTAACATAAGCTACTCGATAATCATCCTCTTTTATTAAGTAACCCCTGGCGGATTTTTTAAAATCGCCCGTGTATGTTTTGGTTTTAACGCTAGTTACTGGGATTTTGTAGATTTTTTCAAGATAATTTCTTACATCAAAACGCGTCATTCTATTTAAGTTTATTAATTAATTACGTTTAAATTAATTAAAAATTTATATATTTAACACTTACTCCATTGATACTATGAATTGAACGTGATTTTCGGGGATTTTAGTCGCGGGTTTAATTAATTTCATGTAAAAACTAGGCAAAAATACGCGTAATTGCGGATTGCCTCGACAAAAAATTGGATACCTGTGAAATTCCAATTTAAAAGGCTACTACTTTTGCCTAATTAGTAATTAAAATTGTTTCTTACCATCTTGTAGACATTTTCCGACTTTAATTGTAATTAATTATTACTTAATTAATCATTAAAAAGACGAAAACATTACTTGCTAAGGCTTAACTGTGCACACAAGTCTCAGTCTCAATTTGACCTTTTACGTATTTTACCCTAACGGTGAACTTTGGAACTACGTAGGCCTAAAAGCGCGGGAAAATTGGAAATTTAATAGTGTTATAATGTCTATGTTTACCTCCAATGACGTATAAGTAATTTAAAATGTTTCTTACCATCTTGAAGACATTTTCCAACTTTAATTATAATTAATTATTACTTAATTAATCATTAAAAAGACGAAAACATTACTTGGCAAGGCTTAACTGTGCACGCAAGTACTCTGTCTCAATTTGACCTTTTACGTATTTTACCCTAGCGGTGAACTTTGGAACTACGTAGGCCTAAAAGCGCGGGAAAATTGGAAAATTTACCTCCAATGACATACGCCAGCGTTTAACTTTAATTTAAAGTTTAAAATAGTAATAGAATTAGTTAAATAACTATGACATTAACTGATGAAATAATCCAACAGTTATTTGAAGAGACAAAAAACGTTTATGAAGCTCATGAAAGACGTAATAACTTAAATCTTTAATTGTTGCTAAGCCTTGGCCTATATTATAACTATGTTTATCGGGGTTTAATTTCAGTAACAGATGGTTTACTTTCAAGGTAGATATTAAAAGGGTTTAAATTACTATTAAATATAAGGCCTAATAATATTTTAAAGCCTTAGAAGTGTATTTCAAGGCACTTTAATGGGTGCCCTAACCATAATTGATCGTAACGCGATAACCCACGCTACAAGCCCAAGTGGTAGAGAAGTTTTTCAAGTTATAAACAGTTCCGGCGAACATTTAACCATATTACCTACCTCAAATTATTGTTCCTGCGAATATTACAAGTTTTCTGTACTTTTAGGAACCCATAGCCCAATGGTAAACACTACCCCTTAAGCCTAACCACTTAAATAATTAATTATAGTTAATTTTAACAGTGTAAACACGTCCTTGCTACGCGTTTAAGCACTGCAATGAATAAAAATAAAGAAGTAGCCTATTCCGATGAAACAGTCAGCCTCATGATTGCAAATATTATTGAATAATAAAATATAATATAATATAATATTATGGCATATTTATTTTGTGAAATAAAATATTTTTCAAAAAATATCTAATCTCGTACAATTATTTTGAAATAATAATAATAAATTGGACCCAAAGCTAAGCCTAATTTTGAAAATATGTAAATTTTTTTTTATATAAACCAATCGTAACTTCAACGGGATAGGGGAGGGGGGGGACTTTAAGCCTTGTCAAATACAGACAAACATGCAGACGAACTTTCACTTCTTTCTTTGTAGCCAGCAGCTAAACCGATTAACCAAGGCTTACGAACGAAATTAAACTAAACTAAACTAAAGATCTCTAATTCCTTAGTAGTTAATAAAACTATCTAATCTAATAATAGGCATTATGTTTATCTTTGGTTTATCCATAATACTTTAAGGACAAATTTAGGGGGGTATTTTATATATAATATATATAAAAAAACGTATGCTTATATCAAAATTTTGCCGTAAAAAATTGTTTCTACACGCTAAGTACTTTAAAAAAACACTTAAACGACAAATATTTCGTTTATATTTCGTTTTTTTTTTGAGTATTTAAATCTACCTATAATATAAATGAACTCGGGGAAGCAATAATAATAATTATAATAGTAAATATATTATTTACAACACCTAAAGTGTAAAATTTTACCGGTTAAAGGAAAAGTTCAGGTATCATAACTGCTTATACCTTAATTAAAAGAATGGCTGCCTTTTTCTAAATATCAAATTATTATTTAAATTAAGGAATTAAATATTAAAATTAATCAATAAAATTAATTATTTCTTATTACAATATGATAATTAGTACATTTAATTAGTCATGATTAAAAACTATCAAGGACTACTGGGTCCCCATTCCCCCGCCATTGGTTTAGTGGCGTCTGCTAGTCAGAACCATAACCTTGCCTCTCTCAGGCTGTCAGAATTCAACCGCCATTGGTTTAGTGGCGTCCGCTAGCCAGAACCATAACCTTGTCTCTCTCAGGCAGTCAGAATTCAACCGCCATTGTTTTAGTGGCGTCTGCTAGCCAGAACCATGACCTTACCTCTCCAAGGCTGTCAGAATTGAACCAATCAAGTAGGGGTAAGAACTGGTTCGATTTAGCAGACGACACTAAAGCAATGGCGGGGGACACAGTAGTCCTTGATAGTTTTTAATCGTGATTAATTAAATGTACTAATTATCATATTGTAATAAGAGATAATTCATTTCATTTTATTGGTTAATTTTAATATTTAGAAAAAGGCATCCATTCTTTTAATTAAGGTATAATCACAGTTATCTTACCTGAACTATTCCTTTAATTAATTAATTAATTAATAATTAAATCTTTTTAATTAAAGTCAGGTAGATATTGAAACAGGAACTAAGCCGTTTTTATAGAGAAATAAGTTTCAAAACTTGTTTTGTTTTCTCGCGATATTTATCCAGCTATCCTGACTAGAAAACGAAAAAAGTAAACAAACAAACAAACAAACAAGTGACGATACAAAACACTAACAGTAAACAAACAAACAAACAAACCACGGTGGCAGTTTTTATCGCGTATAATTTTATAAATATATATTTATATATATGTATGTATGTATGTAATGTTTTGTGTGTAGTTTAGTTACGTTTCAAAGTGTTTGTAAATCGAAGTTATGTAAGCCATGATTGAATTCCAATCTGGTCTTTCTTGAGATATCAAATCATTTATGTTCTGAAAATAGATGATTCAGACGCTTTTAGGGTCAAAATAACTACGTGTAGTTGTAATTACGTCACACCTATTTTCTAAGGGTTTTTATTACAGTAGGATATCTACTATAGTGGGAAAACTACTACATCTCTGGAATTGTTAGAGGGAAACTACTACAACTACGGAATTGTTAGTGGGAAACTACTACATCTCCGGAATTGTTAGTGGAAAAACTACTACATCTCCGGGAATTGTTAGTGGGAAAACTACTACATCTCCGGAATTGTTAGAGGGAAAACTACTACATCTCCGGAATTGTTAGAGGGAAAACTACTACATCTCCGGAATTGTTAGAGGGAAAACTACTACATCTCCGGAATTGTTAGAGGGAAAACTACTACATCTCTGGAATTGTTAGAGGGAAACTACTACAACTACGGAATTGTTAGTGGGAAACTACTACATCTCCGGAATTGTTAGTGGAAAAACTACTACATCTCCGGGAATTGTTAGAGGGAAAACTACTACATCTCCGGAATTGTTAGAGGGAAAACTACTACATCTCCGAATTGTTAGTGGGAAAACTACAACATCTCCGAAATTGTTAGTGGGAAAACTACTACATCTCCGGAATTATTAGTGGGAAAACTACTACATCTCCGGTATTATTAGTGGGAAAACTACTACATCTCCGGTATTATTAGTGGGAAAACTACTACATCTCCGGTATTATTAGTGGGAAAACTACTACATCTCCGGAATTGTTAGTGGGAAAACTACTACATTTCCGTAATTGTTAGTGGGAAAACTACTACATTTCCGGAATTGTTAGTGGGAAAACTACTACATTTCCGGAATTGTTAGTGGGAAAACTACTACATTTCCGGAATTTTTAGTGGGAAAACTACTACAACTCCGGAATGTTAGTGATAAACCTACTACATCTTCAAAAACTTAGTGGTAAACCTACTATATCTCCTAAATGTTAGTTCTAAGCCTACTAAAAGTTAGTAATAAACCAACTAAATAAGATTCGATCTCAAAATTGAAAGGGAAATCGAAACTATTAATTAAACTTACGAGTATAGTTGGAATTCCAACGGATTCTGCAGCTTCAAAGGCTTTTGTGAAGTTTCGCCTCTGTTAACAAAAATTAATATATTATTTTACTCCTAATGATTAAAATTAAATATTTTCTTTAACAATATTTCAAATGATTTAATTAAATATTAGCCATGGCTATTTAGTTACCTTATCTTTGTTATCCAATTGATCATAGGGGATCAAATCAGGCAGGTAACTGTGCAATATGGCGCAGAAAGCCAAACCATCGTTCCAACTACTACTGAAGTTCGTAATATCGATTCCTTTGTAACCCACAGTTTTATTTTGACACCACTTCAGTAAAGCGTTCCGTTTAGACCCTCCCCCTTTAACTAGCGAAGATAGCGGGTCCTTTTCAACCACGTCCCTAAAATAATAGCATAATAATCTATGTTAGAAAAACCGTGCAAAAACTAGAGAAAGTCGCGTAAACACTATAAAAACCCGCCCAAAAACTATAAAACCCGCCCAAAAACTATAAAAAATTGCCCAAAAACTATAAAAAACCGCCCAAAAACTATAAAAAACCGCCCAAAAACTATAAAAACCGCCCAAAAACTATTAAAAACCGCCCAAAAACTAAAAAAAACCGCCCAAAAACTATAAAAACCGCCCAAAAACTATAGAACACCGCCCAAAAACTATAAAAACCGCTTAAACACTATAGAAAATCGCGTAAAAACTATAAAAAACCACTTAAACACTATAGAAAATCGCGTAAAAACTATAAAAAAAACCGCTTAAACACTATAAAAAAACCGCTTAAACACTATAAAAAAACCGCTTAAACACTATAAAAAAACCGCTTAAACACTATAAAAACCGATTAAAATCTATAAAAACCGCCCAAAAACTATAAAAACCGCCCAAAAACTATAGAACACCGCGCAAAAACTATAAAAAACCGCTTAAACACTATAGAAAATCGCGTAAAACTATAAAAACCGCTTAAACACTATAGAAAATCGCGTAAAAACTATAGAAAACCGCGTAAAAACTATAGAAAACCGATTAAAAACTATAGAAATCCGCGTAAAAACTATAGAAATCCGCGTAAAAACTATAGAAATCCGCGTAAAAACTATAGAAATCCGCGTAAAAACTATAGAAAACCGCGTAAAAACTATAGAAAACCGCGTAAAAACTATAGAAAACCGCGTAAAAACTATAGAAAACCGCGTAAAAACTATAGAAAACCGCGTAAAAACTATAGAAAACCGCGTAAAAACTATAAAAAACCGCGTAAAAACTATAGAAAACCGCGTAAAAACTATAAAAAACCGCGTAAAAGAGTTAGAAAACCGCGTAAAAACTATAAAAAACCGCGTAAAAGAGTTAGAAAACCGCGTTAACACAATAAAACTCACATAAATCCATAGCTATTCCTTCGAATCGGATCCAACTTATTAGCCAAAATGGAGACGGGATGAGGTTTAACGGAGTTACTATCAGCCATATTTTTAGAATTTGCATCCGAGATCGGAAGGGAACCGGGTTTGGCAAAAATGGAACCACTTTCCGATATTGACCCTCTAGAAACTCTGTGCACCCCTTGACCATTATTAGTTTTCCCGACATTGTTGCTATCAGACGGAGATTGCCTTTGCATAGGCTTAAATAAATAAATAAATAAATTAAAATTAATTAATTACATATTAAGGCTCGAAAATTACGTTAATAACTTAAGGATATTTTTTTCATTTTTATATTAATTGAATATTAAGTTCGTGGGTTGATTAAAAGTATCTCTAATGTCAATTAATTTTATCTGTCCAACCTACACAAATGATGGGAGGGGTTTTGAAAATATTTCGTTTTAATTCTGTTGCCACTTAACGACAGTTTGATTGATTGTTTAATAAGTATACGCTAATTAAAATTAGTAAATTACTAAACCCACGTTTAATTTAAAATTAAAAAGCCCTCCCACTATTTTGTATAATCATAATGTTATTAAACTAATTAAAGGCAGGGTTTTAAACTATAATGGAATTTATTTTCCAAATTAGGAAGAAACGTTTTATTTTATAATTTTTGTAGTTTAAGCTTTTGTATTTATATTAAATACAATGTTTTTTCTATGGGCAAGGCTTAGGAATTTCGATGCTTAGTGTTAGCGACGTTATCCGCCATTTTTTGGGAAGATTTGTAAGAAGAAAGTGTTATTGGGCAAGGCTTAGGAATTTTGCTTTGTTCTCCGCCATTTTTTGGGAAGATTTGTAAGAAAGTGTTATTGGGCAAGGCTTAGGAATTTTCCTTTGTTCTCCGCCATTTTGTTTTTATCGGAAAAAGGGACAAGTTCTGGCCAAGGCTTAGGAATTTTGACAAAATTCTCCGCCATTTTGGGGGGATAAGGGATGGGGGTATTTGTTAAACGCCCAATTAATTTTCCCACCCGCTATAAATTAAATTAAAAATAATTATAACACTTACTTTGGCAAAAATATCTCCATTATTTGATAAGAGACTCGCTGTTCGAGATTCAGAGGCAATACTGCTGATGCTACTTGTTGATGAACTCCGACTGCTACTTAATCCTGAAGTTTTAATTAAAACAATTAACAAAACCTAAATTAATTGTCAAATCACGAAAATTATAACAAAAAATAAATAGATAAATAAAATTTATTCATGCATTAAAAAAACCATAAATACAGCCATGCATTAAATGTAATATTCATTTGTCAATTAATTAATTTAATCTCAATTAAGGTAATCTCAAAGTAATCTCACATATTTCTATTAGATTTTAATCTCATCCCATAATTAAAATTAATTCATGCATATAAAACCATATTAATGAGAGCCATGCATTAAATAAGTAATTTGTCAATTAATTTAATCTCAATTAAAGTAATCTCATGCATTAATTAAAAATTCCCCAGAGTAATTTCCATAATTCCGAAAAATTAATATTTAAGGCTAAAGCTTCTAACAAAACGTTTCGTACCTTGACCTTTGACTTGTTTGGTGACATTCTCAATGGATTCGATCAAACTTTTAACTGATAGCTGCGAAACCCCTCGATTGACCATTGGTCTTCTAGCCGAAGCTGAAGCTAAGTCGCGTTCAACAGTAGACAAAACTGTAGCAGCTTCGGCTGTCGTTGACGAACTTGAAGTTCTCATTGGACTATTTCTTTGTATATGAGTAGGTGAAGTTTGCTCTTTTTTAATTTGAGCCTGAATTAAGTTAAATTAATTAAGTTTAAATAAGTAGAAATATTTCAGGCCTAAAATTTGGTCTAAAAATACCTTTAATTTATCAAGTTCTGACGTGACAGAGTTAATTTTTTCCTTTAATTGCTTATTTTCAACAATTAAACGTTCTAAATCATTCTGAGCCTCAGTTTTAAAATCATTGGCGACTCTGACGGTTGTTAATAAATCAGCTTGAAACTTTTTCCATTCCTCCGACTATAATTCAAGTTTAATTACGATTAAAGTTAAATCAATCTATTCCCGGAATTATCGGATTTTATAAGAGATAAAAATCGCGTGTTTTTATACAGGGGTGCCACGGAATTTTCAGAACCAAATCTTTCCCTGACCTTTTAAATTTCCCTGACTTTTCCAGGACGTGTACTAACCCTGTTTTTGGGCTATTTTTAAAACTCCCCGGGCATTTGGGCTATTTTTTAAAAAACTCCCAGGGCATTTGGGCTATTTTTAAAAAAAAATCCCCGGGCATTTGGGCTATTTAAAAAAAAATCCCCGGGCATTTGGGCTATTTTTTAAAAAAAATCCCAGGGCACTTGGGCTATTTTAAAAAAAATCCCAGGGCACTTGGGCTATTTTAAAAAAAATCCCCGGGCATTTGGACTATTTTAAAAAAACATTCCCGGGCATTTGGGCTATTTTAAAAAAACATTCCCGGGCATTTGGGCTATTTTAAAAAAACATTCCCGGGCATTTGGGCTATTTTAAAAAAATTCCCGGGCATTTGGGCTATTTAAAAAAAAATTCCCGGGCATTTGGGCTATTTAAAAAAAATCCCCGGGCACTTGGGCTATTTTTAAAAAAATCCCCGGGCATTTGGGCTATTTTAAAAAAAATCCCCGGACATTTGGGCTATTTTAAAAAAAAAATCCCCGGGCATTTGGGCTATTTAAAAAATCCCCGGGCATTTGGGCTATTTAAAAAAAAATCCCCGGGCATTTGGGCTATTTTTTAAAGAATCCCCGCCATTTGGGCTATTTTTTAAAGAATCCCCGGGCATTTGGGCTATTTTTTAAAGAATCCCCGGGCATTTGGGCCATTTAAAAAAAATCCCGGGCATTTGGGCTATTTTTTAAAGAATCCCCGGGCATTTGGGCTATTTTTTAAAGAATCCCCGGGCATTTGGGCTATTTTTTAAAGAATCCCCGGGCATTTGGGCTATTTTTTAAAGAATCCCCGGGCATTTGGGCTATTTTTTAAAGAATCCCCGGGCATTTGGGCTATTTTTAAAGAATCCTCGGGCATTTGGGCTATTTTTTAAATAATCCCCGGGCATTTTGGGCTATTTTTAAAAAATCCCCGGGCATTTGGGCTATTTTTTAAAGAATCCCCGGGCATTTTGGGCTATTTTTTAAAAATCCCCGGGCATTTTGGCTCTGTTCAAATCTCAGACAACACATTACTTCCCAAACTAAGCATCAAAAATATATAGGCTATTATAGTCCGACCTTCCATGTAATTATAAGATAATAATATAGGACAGGTTCAAAAATACAGGAATTAAAACTTACGTCACTCATAAACTTCTCCTTCAATTCATCAATCTCTTTTTGTCCAGCACGAATCATGGCATTCTTTTCAACCAAAGTTTTTTGTAAATCCCCAACATTGGCTTTCAACTCGCGTTTATCTTCCAAATGTTTTTGACATTTAAGTTCAGCTTCGTGCAAAGCTTCGCTAAGAAGTTCAGTTTCTTTCTGAACTGTCTTTTTCTCGACTGACATTTGTTCAACTTGATACTCCAAATCGGATAGCTGCTTACGAGCGTTATTCTTCGAGACCTTTGTCTCTTCTTGCAAAACGGACAATTGCTCCTTCAACCTAGACACTTCCCTTTGGGACAACGAAAGTTGTTCTTGCAAGTGCAACGAATGTTCTTCGACTCTTTCTTTCTCAGCACGGGTTTCCCTTAACAGGGATTCCAACTCTGACGTTGCGTTTGCGTCACGTTCCTTAACGAGCTCCGTCACTTTCTGTTGCTCTTTCTCTAATTGCAGTTTCAATTGCGCCACTTCGATAACATTAGCCGACATCTTTTCTTGGGCTTCGGCAAACTCCTTCTCCAACACCCTTTTATCGGAGTTGACACTATCGACAACCGACTCCAAGACTTTAACCCTTTCTTGGGCCATACCGAGTTCCATTTCTTTGGACACTGAGTCGTCTTTCAAAGCTTGAAGGGTTGCGGTTGCGTCGTCTAATTTCATGTGCAGTATGTCCCGTTCGTTTTGGGAACTCTGCAAACGTTGCAGAACTGTAGACAACCCAACCACACTTGACCAGAGACAGTCAGAAGCCATGACTTACCTTTAGGAGATCAACGTAATGACGCTCTTTCTCTGTGGAACTCAAAGCACACTCTGTACCATCCTCAAATTGTTGAAACAACAATTGCTTCAATTGGATCAACTGCGAACGACATTCCTCAAGTTTCTCAGTTTGGGAACACAAAGACTCCAAGAGGACCGTCTTATCCTCGCCCATTCTATCATTATCCATTTGTAAATCAGTCAACTGATCTTGTAGATCGGTTAACTCTTGTAACGTGGCTTGTAACTCTTCGTTGGTACTATAATGAGTTTCCTCCATTTGCATAATGCGATCTTGTAAACAAGCCACCGACATCTCGCTCTGACTACTGCTACTAGCTTTGTCCCATTCTTGACAAGATTGTCGTTCGGCCAGTGGTAAACCACCGCCTGACGCTTCACCAACATCGGATGACGCGTGATCAGGGCTGTGACCTTCTAACTTACGACACTGTTGGAATGGTAGAAAAGCGCAATATCGAAGTTGTTTTAGCAGAGCTTTTCTTTTACATTTTTCAATTTAACTTCTTTAATTATGGTCCGATTTTGACGTATTTTGTTTTAAATTAAAGCTCTTATTGCACTTTATTCGAGCCTGCCTAACCCGAAAAAATCTTCGCGTAAGCCCACAAACACAAAAATATATCATAATACAAATAATACATTATTAACGAAGTTTCTACGTAATTGCATTTAACTCTATTGAATATGGTCGGATTTTGGAGTAATTTGTCTAGAATTTAAGCCCAATTGATCTCCATTCTAATCTAATACGTTTTAAACCCAAACCCTTCACTGAAACCCATAAAACACAAAAGCAGAAACATAATACAAATAAAACATTCTTAACCAAGTTTCTACATAATTCCAATTAACTTTATTAAATTTGGTCGGATTTTGGCGTAATTGGTCTCAAATTAAAGCCTAAATTGATCTTCATTGGAGTATAAAACGTTTCAAAACCAAACCCTTCACTGTAACCCATAAAACACCAAACTAGACAAATCATAACACAAAATATTATTAACAAACTTCACAACAAAATTGCAATTAACTTTATGGACGGATTTTGGGGTAATCCGTAAAGAATTTAAGCCCAAATTGATCTCCAGTCGAATCTAAAACGTTTGAAACCCAAACCCTTCACTGTAACCCACAAAACGTAAAAACAAATGATACCACAAATATAGCATTTTTAACAAAAGTTCTATAAACAATTCCAATTAACTTTATTAAATATGGTCCGATTTTAGCGTAATTTGTCTTAAATTAATGCCAAAATTGACCTCCATACGAATCTAAAACGTTTCAAACCCAAACCCATCACTGAAACCCATGAAACCCAAAATAGACAAATCATAATACAAATAAAACATTTTCAAAAACGTTTCTACTTAATTCAAATTAACTTCATTAAATATGGTCCGATTTTGGCGTACTTTGTCTCAAATTAAAGCCCTAATTGACATCCATACGGATATAAAACATTTCAACCCCAAACCCTTCACTGAAACCCATAAACCACAAAAATAGACAAATCATAATACAAATAAAACATCTTTTAAAAACGTTTCAACATAATTCCAATTAACTTCATTAAATATGGTCCGATTTTCGCGTAATTTGTCTCAAATTAAAGCCCCAATTGACGTCCATACGAATATAAAACATTTCAACCCCAAACCCATCAATGAAACCCACAAAAAGGCAAATAAATGAACAAACAAACAAACTTACTTGACAGTTATCCTTGCGTTCACTATCCAAACTTGCCATGGATCCCGAAGCAGATCTCCTTAGCAATAACTGTTCCTTCTCACTATCAGACAACGACGTATGTTCCAAGGGAACCCCCAAATCTAACAAACGTTCTTTTAGGGACCGATTCTCGGCTTGTAACAATTCCATTTCTTGTCGAAGATGGTCCCTTTCCTCTTCACTGGGTTTCTCCTGCGTACAGCAAAAGAATAATGGTCTAATTTTGCTCATGACATGACGTTGGTTAAGTCCATCAAATTCCAAATTATTAAGTTATTATTCCACCAGCAACAACCCTCGCAAAAATTTATGAGCGAGTCGACGCTAAAAACTTTAAAAACCTCTGGCAACAGCGACAACTAAACGCGCCTTGATTTCCTTGGAATTTTTAATTAGTCTGTAGCTAGTTCTAGTTCTTTTTTTTAAAGAAAGAGGTTTTTCATAAACGTCGCCAGTTAACCAGTTAAAAAATATGTAAAATAAGGGAGGGTTAAAAATCTTGGCACATTATCAAAGACGTTAGAAAGTTCTTATAAAAGGTGTTGTGAAAAGTTAATTTATCTTAACTCTGTTCTTCTACTAATTATAAGACTAATCTCCATAGTGAAACCTTAAAGGAGATTAAGAAGTGATGTCTAGTTTGTTTATTAGGGAGAAGGTATAAATTGGCGCCACATTCTGCTCTTTATCTCCAGTACAAACGTCACGTAGACGTGTCCAGAGTTAATCAATCCCCGGCTGCCTCTAAATTACAACCAGCATCTCATTGGTCCGTATTTTCCGACTGAGGAGAGGAGGCGAAATAGCCCGGTGCCGCCTCCTTTTACGTCCCCCCTTGTATTTTTAAAGGGGGACTGCAGGACTATGGCGCGCGGGAATACTTAGGAGGCATCTTATACCTTCTCCCTAATAAACTAGATATCACTTCTTGGCAACATTAAAGGAAATACCTTAACTCGTAGTCATTTTAAAACTCACATTGGTTTGAGATTTCTTATAGGGGAAACAGCAAAAGGGGGCGGGGATTGAGACGGCCCCTCCCATAAACATCTACATGATGGAGGATTGTATGAAGCAGACGACTAGTGGGGGATTAAAGATGATTGGGTAAGAGGAGGTCTGCCGTTTTGTTGGAGGGATTCTTTCTTCCCTTTACTGCCGTCAGTGCAGTGTCCCTAGAGATAATTTTAAATTTGCACCTCCGACCAATCACGAAACGTCGGAAACGCCTCGCTCGCCTTCTTCGCGTGACAGGCTCCTATATCATCGTCCACTCTCGCGCTAAATTTCATTCGACATGTAGCAGAGCGTGCCATGGAGATTTTGCTAACAAAAAGGCGGGGCGTTACGCGATTGGTCGAAGGTGCAAATTTAAAATTACCCAATGAAATCTCACCAAACTAACTTGAATTTTAAAATCACTCTGAGGTAAAATATTTCCTTAGAGGTTTCACTATATGCAGATTGGTCTTATAATAAGTAGAAGATTCGATTCGACATGTAGCAGAGCGTGCCACGGGAATTTTGCTAACAAAAAGGCGGGGCGGGGCGTTTCGCGATTGGTCGGAGGTGCAAATTTGAAATTACCATTGAAATGTCACCAAACAAATTTGAACTTTAAAACTTTTCTATTCAATATTTCACTATAAGCAGATTGGTCTTATAATTAGTAAAAGAATCAATATGAAAAAACCAAAACTTGATTCTCCTTTTCACGCTCACTTTAAACAGGCAAGGGAACACCCTGTTATTAAAGTATTAATTCTTTTTTTTAATTTGAACCTTTAATTAGGGTTACGCCGGAATTTAATAAATTCTCTTCGAAGACAATTAAGAAACCTTTATTACTTTGGTGACACGTTACTCATAAGAATGAGACGATTAATAGCTTAAGAATAAATGACGACCTCAATAAGAACTATTCCTTCGTTAATCCGGGTTTTTTTTACATTTTATTTTATGAACGACTAATTTAATGAGATGTTAATTGTTTCGGAATATATTAAGAACAGAACCGTGCTTTTTCTTTTCCCGATTTCCTTATAATTCGGAATTAAATTCAGTTTATAATTTATGAAGTTATATATATATTATAAAGTACCTGACTTTTATGGTAAAACCCGAGTTACCCGACTATATAAGGGTTTTTTATCATGAAGGGACTGTCAATGTCAACTTTTGGGTTATTTTCATATGAATAATTCCCTTGCAGGTAAAAGTACTTCCTCATAAGGAACAATTAAGAAATTTTCATGAGTTGGGCTATTTAAAAAAAATCCCCGGGCATTTTGGGCTATTTTTTAAAATAATCCCCGGGCATTTTGGGCTATTTTTTAAAATAATCCCCGGATATTTGGGCTATTTTTTAAAATAATCCCCGGATATTTGGGATATTTTTTAAAATAATCCCCGGATATTTGGGATATTTTTTAAAATAATCCCCGGATATTTGGGATATTTTTTAAAATAATCCCCGGATATTTGGGATATTTTTTAAAATAATCCCCGGATATTTGGGATATTTTTTAAAATAATCCCCGGATATTTGGGCTATTTTTTAAAATAATCCCCGGGCATTTTGGGCTATTTTTTAAAAAAATCCCCGGGCATTTTGGGCTATTTTTTAAAAAAATCCCCGGGCATTTTGGGCTATTTTTTAAAAAAATCCCCGGGCATTTTGGGCTATTTTTAAAAAAATCCCCGGGCATTTTGGGCTATTTTTTAAAAAATCCCCGGGCATTTTGGGCTATTTTTAAAAAAATCCCCGGGCATTTTGGGCTATTTTTTAAAAAAATCCCCGGGCATTTTGGGCTATTTTTTAAAAAAATCCCCGGGCATTTTGGGCTATTTTTTAAAAAAATCCCCGGGCATTTTGGGCTATTTTTTAAAAAAATCCCCGGGCATTTTGGGCTATTTTTTAAAAAATCCCCGGGCATTTTGGGCTATTTTTTAAAAAAATACCCGGGCATTTTGGGCTATTTTTTAAAAAAATCCCCGGGCATTTTGGGCTATTCTTTAAAAAAATCCCCGGGCATTTTGGGCTATTCTTTAAAAAAATCCCCGGGCATTTTGGGCTATTTTTTAAAAAAATCCCCGGGCATTTTGGGCTATTCTTTAAAAAATACCCGGGCATTTTGGGCTATTTTTTTAAAAAAATCCCCGGGCATTTTGGGCTATTCTTTAAAAAATCCCCGGGCATTTTTTTGGGCTATTCTTTAAGAAATCCCCGGGCATTTTTTTGGGCTATTCTTTAAAAAATCCCCGGGCATTTTTTTGGGCTATTCTTTAAAAAATTCCCGGGCATTTTGGACTATTCTTTAAAAAATCCCCGGGCACTTTGGGCTATTTTAAAAATCCCCGGGCATTTTTTGGGCTATTCTTTAAAAAATCCCCGGGCATTTTTTTGGGCTATTCTTTAAAAAATCCCCGGGCATTTTTTTGGGCTATTCTTTAAAAAATCCCCGGGCATTTTTTGGGCTATTCTTTAAAAAATCCCCGGGCATTTTTTGGCCTATTCTTTAAAAAATCCCCGGGCATTTTTTTGGGCTATTCTTTAAAAATCCCCGGGCATTTTTTGGGCTATTCTTTAAAAAATCCCCGGGCATTTTTTTGGGCTATTCTTTAAAAAATCCCCGGGCATTTTTTTGGGCTATTCTTTAAAAAATCCCCGGGCATTTTTTGGGCTATTCTTTAAAAAATCCCCGGGCATTTTTTGGCCTATTCTTTAAAAAATCCCCGGGCATTTTTTTGGGCTATTCTTTAAAAATCCCCGGGCATTTTTTGGGCTATTCTTTAAAAAATCCCCGGGCATTTTAGACTATTCTTTAAAAAATCCCCGGGCATTTTGGACTATTCTTTAAAAAATCCCCGGGCACTTTGGGCTATTTTTTAAAAATCCCCGGGCATTTTTTGGGCTATTCTTTAAAAAATCCCCGGGCATTTTGGGCTATTCTTTAAAAAATCCCCGGGCATTTTGGGCTATTCTTTAAAAAATCCCCGGGCATTTTGGGCTATTTTTTAAAAAATCCCCGACTGTTACATTTCCATGAGTTTCCCCTAAATTTTACTACAACTGATACATTTCCATGAGTTTCCCTAAAATTTTACTACAACTGATACATTTCCATGAGTTTCCCCTAAAATTTTACTACAACTGATACATTTCCATGAGTTTCCCCTAAAATTTTACTACAACTGATACATTTCCATGAGTTTCCCCTAAAATTTTACTACAACTGATACATTTCCATGAGTTTCCCCTAAAATTTTACTACAACTGATACATTTCCAAGAGTTTCCCCTAAAATTTTACTACAACTTACACATTCCCACGAGTTTCCCCTAAAATTTACTACAACTTACACATTCCCACGAGTTTTCCCTAAAATTTACTACAACTTACACATTCTCATGAGTTTTCCCTAAACTTTACTATAAATAATAAATTTCCACGAGTTTCCCCTAAATTTTGCTATAAATAATAAATTTCCATGAATTTTCCCTTAACTTTCCCAATTCCTAATCAGTTTTTATGAAGTTTTCAAATTAAAATTCTGCCATAACCTTTGTAACCTGACTAACTATACAAGGTTTTCTTTATCAAGAAATTAACATAAATTTTGCTCTTTTTCATGGAAAATTCCCAAATCACCAAAACCACATCATACCAGACACCAAAACCCACACCCTTTAGAAAAAATAAAAGAAATAAAATAATAACTCACCTTCAGCCTCTTAATCTCCATCTTCAAAGTCGCGATTTCAGCTTTTTTACACTCAGCATTCCTAACCAACTCCGATATTTGTTGTTCCATAGATGACTTATCCTTTTCCAACTGCATAATAGTAATCCCAGCAACACCGACACCGGTTCCTTTAGTCAATCTAGCACTAGCTTGAGTAGGTTTAGAAGACGCGAGATTCTCTTTTTCTTTTTCCCGATTAGAATCCAAACTGTCTTTACTCAAAGATCTACGCATGACGGCACCAACTTTAACTCCAACTCTTTTCAAAGCCGATATTGGCTTATTCTTGGACAAACTACTAGAGGTTTTATTATTAGTAGTCGCTTCCTGTTTTAACCTAATTGGTTTATTAATCCCTTGGCTCGAAGAAACCGCGGTTATTTTCTTTGATTTATTCCCATTAACGGAATCAATGCTATTTGCACTTCCCGATAACCCCTGATTATTATTTAAGGGTCTAGGAACCGCGAACTTTGACGTCTTAGATCCTTTAGTTATTTCTATAGTCGGAGTTCGCGTACCAGCGTACGATTTATAACTCACGGTGGAAGATACACCATTACTCGAGGATGGTTTGATAATAGCAGCGGGAACTTGCTGTTTCCCATTCTTCATCATTGTAAAGCTTATTTAATTTAGGTTCCACAGAGAACAAACTCCACCCTAAAACGACAATAATTAAACGAAATTCATTAACTGACATCAATAATTAACATTAGTTAACGCAAATATTCAAATTAGAATCCCCCCCCCCCCCGGTCGCAAATATTCAAATTAGAATAAGGTAACATTATGACAGTTAGGCTTAGCGTTTTATACGAATTACATACACTTAAGTCACAATTAAAGTTAAAACAACCTACAATTATAATAATTAAACTAAATTCATTAACTGACATCAATAATTAACATTAGTTAACGCGATTATTCAAATTAGAATCCCGCCCCATAACATTATGACAGTTAGGCTTAGCGTTTTATACACTTAAGTCACAATTAAAGTTAAAACAACCTACAATTATAATAATTAAACTAAATTCATTAACTGACATCAATAATTAACATTAGTTAACGCGATTATTCAAATTAGAATCCCGCCCCATAACATTATGACAGTTAGGCTTAGCGTTTTATTCACTTAAGTCACAATTAAAGTTAAAACAACCTACAATTAAAGTAGAAGGGAGTATCCTGAAAGCGATTATTACCAGGCACGATCGAGTTTTAAAATAAATCTGCAACGTGTGAGGCTTTGAAGTTTGAAATCCAAATTTAGCTGTCTCTAAAAGCCTCAACGTAACCGTTACGTTGCGTTCCCGTAGAAACACAAACAAAACATTGACGCGCCAAAGTTTGTCTGACATCTGAACTCTATAGACGCCTTTGATTGGTTGGGGCGGAAACCTAGTTTAAACTTTAAGCCAATAAGAGGCGAGGTATATTTCTCCCGCCAAATTTTAAATAAAAAATACGTAAAGCACGTGCAGTTTTCGCGCGAATTAGAGTTAACACGTGGGAAAATTTGAGATTATCTTTTTTTAAAGTGGAAAATAGATAAATATGTTAAAGATAAAGTATTTATAATGATAAAATGTTGATTTAACAACTTTTAAGATAATAAATTTCATTATTTATACGTATCTATCTACAAATGGGGGTAATTTCACGTGTTTTCTAGGGAAATTTAAACACATTGAACCTTGCAGCCAGCCAGAAATTTTAATTTGAACCTTATCTAATCTGAACCATTTCGAAATAATTTTTACTCACAGACCTTTAGGCCTACCAAACATTCTTTTACAAATCCACTAAAAATTTATCTTTAAACTATAAAATAACTGTGTTAAATCGACCAATCATGTGTGAAGATAAATTTGTTTAGCCATACATAAAGTGTTTGAATTCAATCGTAACAGAATGAAATCCAGTTCTTTAATGGTAGGATAGTAAATAAAAAATTAAGCTAATTTTGCACTGCAGCAATTCAAAAGGTACTGGGGTGATAAAAAACTATAAAATATCGGAGAAATATTTCATAATAAATAAATATATATTTTATGTTATGGTTAGTTCATTCAACCTCGAGAACGGCTGAACCATGAAAATTAGACTGTTGTGTCCATCAAGAACGCGATGTAACCTGATAAACTTTTGCTCGGGAATTTTTACTATTTAGCGTTTTTTTAATTTAATCAAGGAAGGAAGCATAAATTTGAATATAAATTTTTATTAATAACATAATAAAACTGTATAGACTTAATTTTAATTATAAAATAAATATTAATAGGTTTATGAATTAATTTTTATAAAGTAACAACACTTCATATTTATTTTTAAATAATCTTCTTGCTTTCTAGAACCATAAGTTTATAAGTAAGTGATATGTCCCATATAAGTATGACACTTACTATACTTCGTAATGATAAAACTATTTTGTTCCTATAGCCTTAATTTTAATTATAATTAGGCCTAATTATTTATAGGTGTATGAATGGGTTTTTATGAAGTAAAGAGACTTTATCTTCAAGCTTTCTAGAACCATAAGTTTATAAGTGATATGTTCGCTCCATAAGTATGATATGCACTAGCACCTATACGATTCGTAATGCTACTGAGAGACTTAGAGCAGCTCGAGATAACTAGTTCGAGAAGGAGAACGACGGAAGCGAGAATTCAATTGAAGTCCTAAGTACACTCGGTGCACGTGGTTAATTAATTTTGCAGCTAGGACTTATTTCCATCTAGGCACTCCTATTTAGTCCGCATTACTAAGCCCCCTTTGACAGCAGCGCCTCACTCACTCACCAGGCCTCCCTCGCCTCTTTACCTCCTCGAATCTATGACCTACCTCACTCACTCACTCACTTCAAAATTACAAGCCTTTCAGTTTATCATGACCAGAGATTAATTAAACAAACTTATGGAGCAACATATCTTATAAACTTATGGAATGGTACAACCTAACGTATTCAAATTGCAAAACTATTTAACTATAAAAGTTATAGTATAATTTTGATATCCTGCTCGCTAATCTAATATAGCAACGCAATCACGTTTTTTTTTGACAATTGAATTACATCGGAAACGAAAGCGTCTCAAATTTAAATTACACGTCGTTAAAAAGAGCTACTTCATTTCCTTTGGTTTTTTAACTGACTCTAAAACATTGGCTATGATGAAATAAAAATTTCTGCCTTTTAAACTATTGTACCTTTACATTACTCAGCTTGCAAACGCGTAAAGAAAGAAAGAAAGAAATAAAGAAAAATCAGGCAGTGCTGCTTAAGTGGTTTAAAACCTCTCATTAAATCGCAATTAGAGCCCCACCTCTCAACCCCCAAAAACTTCTTTAAGAAATAAGGAACGTTTCATACATGGTTTGGTACAAGGCAGAAATGTCAAATTTACTATTTTTGTTAAGTTAAATTCTATTTACTGAGACTTTGCCTTTAAACAGGGTTCCGAAGAAATTTTTATATTGAAAATCCCCGACTTTTAAAAGTTCAGGGTTCATACAACTTTTAGAAAACAGATTTCCCCGAGTTTTCCATGTTTTTCCCATATGTTTACCTCAATTTTCCAGGGTTTTTCCCATTTATGGAGTAGTAACAACAAATTTCCCTGATTTCTCCTGGTTTTTCCCATATATTTCCCTCAGTTTTCCAGGTTTTTCCCATATATGGAGTAGTAACAACAAATTTCCCAGATTTCTCCTGGTTTTTTCCCATATAATTCCCTCAGTTTTCCAGGTTTTTCCCCATATAATTCCCTCAGTTTTCCAGGTTTTTCCCATATATGGAGTAGTAACAACAAATTTCCCTGATTTCTTCCCATATATTTCCCTCAGTTTTCCAGGTTTTTCCCATATATGGAGTAGTAACAACAAATTTCCCTGATTTCTTCCCATATATTTCCCTCAGTTTTCCAGGGTTTTTTCCGATATATGGAGTAGAAACAACAAATTTCCCTGATTTCTCCTGGTTTCTTCCCATATATTTCCCTCAGTTTTCCAGGGTTTTTTCCCATATATGGAGTAGTAACAACAAATTTCCCTGATTTCTCCTGGTTTTTTCCCCATATATTTCCCTGAATTATACTAAAAATTCTAAATTTCCCTAAGTTTTTTGTCAACTATTTATTTCCCGATTTTTCCAGATTTTCCCTGTTTTCCATGTTATTTGTATTAACCCTGAGCTTATCCCTGACCATTTTAAGGTGTTTACCAGAGTCCACTTCATATTACACCTGCAGCTCATACCAAACAAAATCCCTGACCTTTCCCTAACTTTTTAGGGAAAAAACCCTTAGTTTAAACCCCATTTTCCAAATCCCTGACTTATCCTGGTTTTCCAGGTTTCATACGAACCCTGTTAAAGGGAATACAACCCCCCTAAAAAATTGGTGAAGATGGCAATATTTTATCTAGGAAGTTCCCTTTAGGGACATTTATTACAAGTTCATAAATAAAATGGGTTATTTTATATAACACTAAGGAAATTTGACATAAACTACAATCAAAAAATATTTTAACTGGTTCCTAAAACATTTTTTTGATTCCCAACTTGTCTAGCCTTAAGATAAAATACCAAACTTTTCATAAATTATTTAATAGCTTGAAGGGTAATCAATTTTGTCATTTTTTTCTAATCTCCCAATATTTCATAAACATATAATACCTCTACTTTGTGATCTAACTAATTTAAGCAATATTTATAGCAATTAATCATCTAATTAAAAACAATTTTAAAGAAAAGTAGGTTAAATTAAATCCCCCGAAAGACAAACAAACCCGAATCAAAAACACCTGTCAATGAATCCAAGCAACCCACTTGTCAACCTACATTAATAGTAAGTAAAAAACATGGGAAACTTACGAAAAGGCTTCATTTTGGAACAAATCATGTGATTTATAAAGTACATTTCATGAAAAACCGATTGTTTATGTCTCATACGTCACTAATTACGCGTAATTACCCACATTAAATTTTTAATTACTTAACAACACGTCCGTTCGTAACGCGACACCTAACGCGACTGACGGTGCATTGCAGTATGGTGGCTTTCCCTTATATCCGCGCTAGCTAGCTAGTTTTTGCGCCAACGTTAAGCCTTGGCTACTCCCTAAACCCTAACCAAAACAAATTGAAACGTTAACTTCAGTCACTTTTTCTTAATTATAAATGAAAAGCCGTCTATTTATCGCGTCCGAAACCTTACTTCATACGCGAATTTAAGATAACAGTAGTTGTATAAATTTAATTAGTTTGAAGAAACTGTTAAAACCACGTAATTTGATACCGACGTAAGCGGGGTCAATTCTCGCTCGGCGAAAACATTACATAGAAACTTGAAGCTTCTCACCAGCCAATGAGAAATTTGATTAAATGATACGTCACAAACGCTAGTCGGCGTTCAACTCGTTTAAAGGGAAATGGCGGGAAATTGAAATTACTCGTTAGGCTTAGGAAAATTTTTCGAAATATGCAAATTTCGAGGTAAAATTGTTGTAAAACAAGGTTTAAAATCCGGATTTTGAGGAAAACAAGTAAGTAAATAGTGTTTATTTACATTCTGTTGATATATCCCGCTATAATTATTATTCCTTATTCAAATATACACAAAATTAAACTGAAATTAGAATGTTTCGCGCCAAATTTGGTCAGAAACGATTGATTTATAGAAGGAACATTATACTTGAGGGCGTACAATGGTGTTTGTAATAAAATTTAAAAAATTACAAACGAACATAATTGCGATAGATAACTAAGCCTCCCACACTTAAAAAAAATCCCTTGTTATTTTAACTAAGCCTTTGTTTAAATGTTAAATAAAGAAAATGTTAACCCTTAAAAATGGCCTCTGAAAAAAAACAAATCCAAGTGGGCGCTATATATTAAAACCTATTTTTAAAAACGTTAAACCCACATTTTGAGGCTCTTAAAGTTAAGTTATAATCGTACAAAGGGAGGTTGGTTTTTAAGGGATTAAATATATTACCCCTGTCCCAAAAAATAACGAACTTACTTTGGTTATTGTATTTGCGCATCTGTTCCTTGCTAAAACTAACTTTAAAATGATTTAGGCTTAGGTATTTCTAGTTGACAATGACACTAAAATATTCTCCAGTTAATTTTTACTAACGAAAAACAGTTTTTTTAGGTAAAACCGCAACTACTGATGTTTATAAACGAGTTACAAAGTTCTCTTAGACTGATGTTAGTAGAAATACGGGTCGTTCTAGCTTTAAATACGGTGTGAAGTTAAGTTGACTACCAGTATAGAACCAACTATGGTTAAAAAATTAACTTGGCCCAATTACATTCTTTAAAAGGATAATAATCCTTGGGGTAAAGGATTTCGTAAGGTTAAAACACTTTAATTAGGTCCGTAATTAAAGTTAATTAATTAAAAATAGCGTACCTTTCGTTTCCCCAAGGCATTTATAAACTAACTAACTACATGACTTCGATTTAAAGGCGTTAAGAAAACAATTAACCTTAAACGTGATAATTATACGTTAAAGGATTTTAGGGATATTGTAATTAAAGCGTAACTGGGGTGTCGTACTTATAGTTGAAATTATATTTATGATTATACTGTATTTTGAGGGGCCAATCACTGAGAGTAATCGGTGTACACGACTGTAAATTTGACTGTACTAAAGGGATTATAATTTAAAATACCTGACCTAATCTAAATTAAACCTAACCCTAATCAAAACCTAACCTAACCCTAATCGAAACCTAACCTAACCCTAATCGAAACCTAACCTAACCCTAATCGAAACCTAACCTAACCCTAATCGAAACCTAACCTAACCCTAATCGAAACCTAACCTAACCCTAATCGAAACCTAACCTAACCCTAATCGAAACCTAACCTAACCCTAATCGAAACCTAACCTAACCCTAATCGAAACCTAACCTAACCCTAATCATATCTAACCTAACCCTAATCAAGGCTAATCTACACCTAAGGCTAAGGCCAACTGGCAATCCATAATCGGCCTACAGAGACTCTGATAGTGATTAGCCCCTCGACTGTACCGTATGGTACTGTCACTATTGACGAGTAAAAATACTAAAAGCAAAAGAAAAAAGTTCAAACTTACAGCTTTCCTTACAAAGTTTCAACGAAATTCCATGTAAATTTTAGTGAAACGTGATTTGCGTGTCCAAGAACGTCTATGACAAGTACGGGACTAATTTTTCTCGCCCTAAACGTAACTTGAGTTCAAATTGTTCGAGAAAAACTAATCCGGAAATCGTCCAATCAAGCGAGACCATAAAAACATTGGCCCTTTTTTCTTAAGGCTGGCTCCTACCACCGACTGGTATGCTTTGATATTTTGTAAATATAATACCACCACTCCGTTAGAGAAGCAAAAAAAACTATAGCTCCCCCTCAAGCCATTGTTTGAAAAAATGGGCTTATTATACCGAAAACTATGGGTCAAACTAGATAGATAATGCCATAGTTTCCACCCAGCAGGCTCTTCTCTTCAACAAGATTAAAAACCTGTTTTATAATAAACTAAACAGTCTCTACAGAACCCAACCGGCGCCGACTTATACTAAAAACTAACATAAATATTATCTTAATTTAAATATTTCTTACTGGTAAATTAAGGAATCTCACGATTATATGGCTAGCACGATTCTGATTTATAATTAGCATAAAGACGCGATCTAACGGTCAGTTTTTTAATGATGATTTTTTGGGGGGAAATAAACCAATGAATATAACATGTAACGGCGCGTTTTTTTCAATCACGATTTGAATTTCATGACGTAATATCACGTGACTTAACTCTCAACCAATCGTAGGTGAGTATAGGAATAGGGATGTGTTGCTAAGGTAACGTGATTAAGTATACTATGGCTACTTTGTCGGTACCGAACAACTGCCTCCGTGGCGCAAATGGTTAGCGCGTTCGGCTGTTAACCGAAAGGTTGGTGGTTCGAGCCCACCCGGGGGCGGAATGATAATTTTTATCACTTTCTTTAATTTTGTATTTATATTTTTTACTTTAAAATAAAGCTAAGCCTAAATCCAAAACTTTAATAAATTTATATTGAAATTTTAAACTTTGAAAACAATTTTTGCTATATTTTTAATATTTTGTAATATCAAATATTTGCGCGGGAAATATTGGCGCAAAAATCACGCGCGCGGCTGTATCAAATTTATCTCTTACAATTTTCTCACACAGTGTACGGGTTTTGCCTGAGCCCGTTTGGGATAATATTCAAACCAACCAATCGCCAGCGGGGTATTAGATATTTCCGTGACGTCAGTCTATCTTGGACCAATCGCGTTTGGTAAAATTTCCGCTTACGGAGTTTATCCTCAAAATTGAACGCGGCGGAACCAAGGGTGGTGTGTGCGAAATTGTGACTGTGCGTGAACCTTTTTAACTTTGAAATAATTTTAACGCGAATTTTTTAAATGGCGTCTACGATTGGAATAAACTTGCGAGTAACGGGACATTGTAATCAAGGTGGTCGTAAATATATGGAAGATGCTTTTGTCGTGGCTTATCAACAGACTGAAGACGAAAAGGACTTGGAGTATGCCTACTTTGGAATTTTCGACGGTCATGGCGGGAGAGAGGCGGCCCAATTTGCTAAGCAACACTTGATGGACAATATAGTTAGCCAAAAGATATTCTGGTCAGATGATGACCAATTGGTGCTAAGAGCTATTAGGGAAGGCTTTCTGGCTACCCATTTAGCCATGTGGAAAGAAGTTTGTAAGTAAATTTAAACCCTAAAACAATCATCAAAGTATCGCGTGCCTCTGTTGCTAGGCCTAACATTCTCAAAACGTCGACTCGACATCGCGGGACTACCCGTGATGCCTCGCGCGTTCCAAATATAACTAAAACTTCTTATCTTATCTAAGGCCTACATTTCCCGAGTTTAAACACGTTTTAGACATAATTTGGTCTATTTTGGCCGCATTTCTTAGATATTTTGACCGTAATTTGATATAAAATTACGTTAAATTAGGCCTAAATTGTAAAATTATGGTTTGAAATTATGGATTACGAGTTAGGGTCGTTTTTTGCTAAGCCTAATTATGGATGGTGGAACATTCGGGGTGGGTGACTCATAGCAGGAAATGTTTGTAAACATAACCATGCGTTACCATGGGCTGATTCCGTCGTTATGTTTATGCCAAAATACGCTTTAAACTTTTATTTTCTTTTAAAAACAATGCTAAAAGACATTTAATTTAAGCCTAATTAGAAGAACAATTAAAAGCTTTAGCAAACGTAATTCTTTGGGGTTATTACATCATACTGGAATGTTTTTTTTTCCCTCTTTCTTTCCTTATTATAGCCAAATGGCCTAAAACCATGTCTGGTTTGCCTAGTACATCGGGTACAACATCTAGTATAGCATTTATAAGGCGGGGAAAAATGTATATTGGTCATGTTGGTGATTCAAAAATCATATTGGGGACCCAAGACCCTGGTAGATTTGACGTAATAAGTGGGTCAAAACTGCAATCTAACAACCCAATACCCAAAGTTGTTGAAAAAAGTGACAAAAGCACCACGTGGCAAGCGAAACCCTTAACCAAAGATCATAAACCAGAATCTCCCGCTGAAAGACAACGTATTTACCAAGCTGGAGGTTGTGTTATGAATAAAGCTGGTGTAGAACGTGTAGTGTGGTATAGACCAAGAATTGGACATCAAGGGCCATTAGAAGGAGTACAAGAGTGGATCATATCCCGTTTTTGGCTGTAGCCAGATCGTTAGGGGATTTATGGAGTTATAATTATTCCGAAGGAGCGTTTGTGGTTAGCCCTGATCCTGATGTTAGTGTAATTACATTGGACCCTAAGAAAGATCGCTGTATCATTTTGGCTTCTGATGGACTATGGAATATGCTTTCACCAAGAGATGCGGTTAATATTGTGCAAGAAACGGAAATGGCCAATGAGAAATTGATCTTAGAAGCTGATCAATCTTCAATTGTAAGTATTAATACAAACCTGGAAATATATGGGGAAAAAACCTGGGAGATATATGGGGAAAACCTGGGAACGCCGGGGAAAAACGTCGAAAACTAGGGGAAAAAACGACGAAAACTAGGGGAAAAAACGACGAAAACTAGGGGAAAAAACGACGAAAACTAGGGGAAAAAACGACGAAAACTAGGGGAAAAAACGACGAAAACTAGGGGAAAAAACGACGAAAACTAGGGGAAAAAACGACGAAAATTCGGGGGAAAAACGACGAAAATTCGGGGGAAAAACGTCGAAAACTAGGGGGAAAAAACGTCGAAAACTAGGGGAAAAAACGTCGAAAACTAGGGGAAAAAACGTCGAAAACTAGGGGAAAAAACGTCGAAAACTAGGGGAGAAAACTCGGGGAAATATACGCGGAAGAACGACGAAAAGTCGGGGGAATATACGCGTTAGAACGACGAAAAGTCGGGGGAATATACGTGTTAGAACGACGAAAAGTCGGGGGAATATACGCGTTAGAACGACGAAAAGTCGGGGGAATATACGCGGTAAAACGACGAGAAGTCGGGGAAACGTACGCGGTAAAACGACGAAAAGTCGGGGAAACGTACGCGGTAAAACGACGAAAAGTCGGGGAAACGTACGCGGTAAAACGACGAAAAGTCGGGGAAACGTACGCGGTAAAACGACGAAAAGTCGGGGAAACGTACGCGGTAAAACGACGAAAAGTCGGAAATGTACGCGGTAAAACGTGGAAAACTAGGGGAAAAAACCTAGAAAACTCGGGGAAATGTACGCGGTAAAACGTGGAAAACTAGGGGAAAAAACATAGAAAACTCGGGGAAACGTACGCGGTAAAACGACGAAAACTCGGGGAAAAACCTAGAAACCAGTTTTTCATAAAGTTGTATAAATCCCCACCCCTCATTACAGAATAAACCAGCCAGTAATCCATCCAAACTACTAGTTGATCGTGCCTTAGAATTATGGTATGGTTTTAAAATGAGAGCCGATAATACCAGCGTAGTAACTGTACTATTGGATCCGCCTGGACCTCCTAAAAGAGAGGTATTACTGAGACAACGCGTTATGCAAAAACTACGTCCCCGAGAGGATCCTTTAGAAGATACAACCGGTAAGTTAATAAACCAAAACATAAAAAAAACCACCAAACTCCTCTTAATTAAGTCAAAAAACTTAATTACAAACAAAACTAAAACAGATTCGGAAGAAGATACCGCGAAAAACGTCAAGAAAACAAACATTTATTCCCCAAACATAAACAACAACACGAAAGTTGACGATGCTCAAATAAAAGATAACGTTAAAAAACCACCGCAAACATCGCGTTTTATACACAGTCCCCAACAACAACAACACCACCAACAGTATTACGATAATCGTAATCAAATATTGCCTAAACCAGTGGTGCTAACTCCCAAACGAATAGTTTTAACTAGAACTAGTCCCAAAAAACCCGTACCAATGGCTGATATCAACGAAACCGGTGTTTCAGGCCGTCCTCCCGATAATAACCCTAACCCCGCCTCCAAAACACCCGAAAGTCCTTTCAAATCGTGTAAAGAAACGAATTGTAATCATTTTAAATGCCATACATTAAGAAAGGTTATCGGTTTATCTCCGTCAATTCCCGCTGCCCAAGACAAGACCGCCGCGGTACAAACAAACCAATCACAGCAGCCGGTTCTCGCTCAAATTAAAACTGATAAATCGGCTACGGAAAAATCCCCTCAAATCCCCCCGGCCTCCGGTAAATCCCCTCAAATCCCCCGGCCTCCGGTAAATCCCCTCAAATCCCCCCGACCGGTAAATCCCCTCAAATCCCCCCGACCGGTAAATCCCCTCAAATCCCCCCAGCCGGTAAATCCCCTCAAATCCCCCCGGCCGGTAATAATAATAATAATGAAAATGAAGGTAAAAGTAATAACCACAGCCCTAAAGTTCTACGTAGTAGTCAAAAAGACGCTAATACCGATAAAGAAAGCTCGGCAACGTCGCCGCAACAACAACAACAACAAGCCGCTTTATCGAGTAATAGTAGTAGTAGTAAACGAAAATGGACAGATGACGAACGTACTACGCCTGTTAAAACATTAAAAGCTCATCATTGGTCAGACGTTTCGAGTTGTCGAGCCGCGGTTACGCGTAGTTTGTGTACAAGGTCGCGTTTGAGGACTGGTAAGATTAAGGATTAACAAAGGGGGATTAACATATCTTAATTATTAATTATATTGTCCGTAAAAAAAAGGGGGATTCATCTTTTATTTTATTTTAAAGAGAAAATTTTAGCCTTTTTTTTCCCACCTCACACAAAATGTATAAATAATTATTTCACTTTTATATTTAATTAAGAATTGATTAATTAAAATTAATTATTTTACCTAAATTAGTTTGTTCAGTAAGGGTTAGTTTAGTTTAGTTTTGATTTCTTTCTTTTTGTTCTTTCTTTTTGGATTTTACGAGTTTTTATCATTCCAATTATTTTATTTTCTTTAAGTGTAAAAAAATTAGATTAAGACTAAAGGTAGTTGAATTATTCCCCCCCCCCAAAATGGCGGCTATATATCGTCTGCTTTATTTCGTTTTAATATCTAACCAAGGCTTAAACTAAACCCGCCTCAATTTCTTTCAAATTATAAAACTATAAAGTTCTTAATTTCTATTCCCGACCGAGCTTTGAACTTTAATCTTTAAGTCTAATCATTTTCTGTTAAGGAATGACTCAGCAAAATTTGACCAAGGCTTAATGTTAAGCCTAACTCGTTTTTAATTAAAAAAATTATAAAACTATTGAGTTATTATAACTTAATTCCTTCTCCCGACCGAGCTTTGAACTTTAATCTTTAAGTCTAATCATTTTCCGTTAAGGAATGACTCAGCAAAATTTGACCAAGGCTTAAAGCTAAGCCTAACTCGTTTTTTAATTAAAAAATTGATATTAAATCTTAAGTTTTAACCCTAATTTGTAAAAATAGTAAAGACAGACTATAAATTAACTCTATTTACCTTTGAACTTTTATATATATCTAAGCCTAATTATTATTAATTATTCCCGGTAACAAAAATTGACCAAGTCTTAACACTAAATGTAAGCATCTGAAAAGGTTTAACTTAAGTTTTTTAACCCTAATCATTGTTAAGTAAAAAGGGTAAAAGCAGACGATAAAATCCACCATTTACCTTTGGGTCAGCAAAAATTGGCCAAGTCTTAGGAATCTTGCCCGCTAAGCCTAACTCAGTTAATTTTAACCCTAATCAAAATTTTTTTTAAAAAATGGATGGGTCAAAGGGGATTATAAAATAAATAATTGTAAAATAATTTTTACTTCGCGATGAAAATAAATAAAAAATATTTAATATTCTCTACTTTTGAAAAAAAAAAATTAAAATTTGAAATTCTTGTATAAAAGATTAAAAAAAATGACAATGACGTCAGAGAAGAAATATAATATTTTATCACACCATTTTTGAAAGAAAAACTAATTATTATAATAAAGAAAAAGGGTGTTATATTTTATTGGTCATCAAATTGTAAAAAAAAATGAAGAATCGAAATTAATAAAGTTTTTGAAATATAATAATTTTTTTTTGGTTATTTATTTTTTATTTTTTTTTTATTTGACGTTTTGTTGAATTTTTTTTTTATTTTTAAACCAGACTTTTATCCATAAACTTCCTTTTGGCGAAACAAAGCCACCACTAGAAAATTTATGGAGTATTTTTTAATTACTTTATGACTCATGGGTAATTAAGTTTTTCAAGTATAAATTAGAGGGTTCATACAAACCTGGAAAACTCAGGGAAAAAACCTCTGGGAAATTTAGAATTTTTAGTAAAAATTCAGGGAAAACAGGGAAATTTAGAATTTTTGGTGAAATTCAGGGAAAACAGGGAAATTTGATAGGTTGCTAATGTATGGGAAAAACCTGGAAAACTCATGGAAATATATGGGGAAAAACTGGAAAACTCCAGGAAATAACTGGGGAAAGCTCAGGGAAATATATGGGGAAAACCCTGTAAACTCAGGGGAGTATATGGGGAAAAACCCTGGAAAACTCAGGGGAGTATATGGGGAAAAAACCCTGGAAAACTCAGGGAACTATATGGGGAAGAAAACCCTGGAAAACTCAGGGAACTATATGGGAAAAAACCCCTGGAAAACTCAGGGAACCATATGAGGAAAAAGACCCTGGAAAAGTCGGGAAAACATAACAGAGCCCCCAGCTGAATTTTGAAAATATTTATAGGAATTATAGAATTTTTTTCATGAAAATATAGGATTATATAGGATTTTATAGGACGTTTTTCCAGAATTATAGGATTATTAATATTAATTTTTATTTTTTTTTAAAGAACCAGTACTGCAAACAAAGGCCGAGTAATTAAACAAAATGTTCAAAAACATCCCCTCCATAGGATAGCATTACACTAAACTTTGGAGGCTCAGAACTCTGGTTCTACTAGAGATACGGGGATGCCCTTTGAGTATGTTATAGTCCGATTTGCCCCCCATCCACCCATACTAAAAACTTAGGGCCACGGTAAACAGGGCCCGAGTAATTAAGCAAAATATTCGTGAACATGCCCTCCATAGGATTAACATTACACCCAACTTTGGAGGCTCGTAACTCTGGTTCTACTAGAGATACGGGGATGCCCCTTGAGTATGTTATAGTCCTATTTGCCCCCCATCCACCCATACTAAAAACTTAGGGCCACAGTAAACAGGGGCCGAGTAATTAAGCAAAATGTTCATGAACATACCCCCCTCCATAGGATTAACATTACACCCAACTTTGGAGGCTCGTAACTCTGGTTCTACTAGAGATACAGCGATATCCTTTGAGTATGTTATAGTCCTATTTGCCCCCCATCCAACCACACTAAAAACTTAGGGCTGTGACCAACAGGGGCTTCCGGAATAATAGAATTATATAGGACACTAAAATAAATGGTGGTGCACACTGAACGTTAATTCTGTTATCAGAACCATAATATACCGAGCTATTTTTAACTAGTTAAGATACAATACGAGGGAAACCATCCCCATTTCATGATATTTTTTAGATCCAAATCCTGGTTTAACCGATGGTTTGCTTAGAATTCACCCAAATTTCAAAAATTATAGGATTTTTGGCGATTTTAACCAAAATTATAGGACTTTATAGGAAAGTTTTAAAAATATAGGATTTTATAGGAATTATAGGACCTCTGGGGGCCCTGACATAAGGGAAAAAACCCTGGAAAAGCCAGGGAAATATATGGGAAAAGTCAGGGTAATATATGGTGAAAATACCTGGAAAACTCCAGGGAAATCTCTTTTCCAGAAGTTGTATGAACCCTGAACTATTATAATCAAAATGTGATCCTACCTTACTAGGTTTTCCAGCTTCATTATCAAATACCTTATCACAAATCCTGAGTCCACATTCTTGTCTCAGTTGTTGAATATATTGCCTCATCACATCCGTTTCTTGAGGACTCGAAGGTTTGGCATAAACTGCATTCAAAGGAAACCCGGCTTCCCCAGGAATTTCAAAACGACTAATAGCTAAACTATACATTTCTTGAACTCCTTGATTTTTGTTGGAAAACTGCACCAAAATCAATTTAGTTTCGGCCAAAAAGGTGTCTAATTAAGTTAATTACCTTTTGTAATCGTTTTAAACATTCAGTTATGTATAGGATTAAATAAATTAAAACTCGGTCGGCTTCACTTTTGATCTCATATGTTCGGAAAAAAACATTGGCTTTAAAGAAGTATATGGCCTCGTCTATTATATCCATTTCATTCCCTAGAATTTAGTTTTAAAGTTTTAAAGTCTATTTAAATGGTTTAATTATAATTAAGTCCGAATTTGAAAAAAGAGATTCACACACCATCTTGTTTAGGGGCGGGCCCACGAAACTGCGTTCTAATTGGTAATAAAGCCATGTTTCCCAATAATTGGGGTGGATTTGTAAATTGGGAATGATACGCCTGTAATTAATGCGTATATTAATTAATATTTATCGTAAATTAATTAAGTATTTAACGACAATTATAAACAGACATCCCGCCCTTCCTTTTAAAAATTGGCCAAGGCTTAGCAATAAGTCACCGGTTAAAATGTACCATTTATCTTTCGATTTTAGGTAAAAATAGGCTTAACATATATTTATAAGTAAGCTTAAACACTAATTAATATAATTACTTTAACTTACCGGCATAATTAACTGGAGATTAATTAATAATCGGCGCCTAAATTTTGACAAAGCGATATCTCAACTTGCGAGCTTAAAAACAAAATGGCCGACTAACTCCTAATCTTAAACCGGAAATAAATGCAACTTTGTAAGGGCTGGAAATAAGAGGAAAAGACAATAAGGCGGGAAACTTTTTATTTTTATTAATTTAGTTAGGGTTATAATATATTTATAAGTAAGCTTAAACACTAATTAATATAATTAGTTTAACTTACCGGCATAATTAACTGGATAATAATTAATTATCGGCACCACACCTAAATTTTGACAAAGCGATACCTAAACTTGTTGCGAGCTTAAAAACAAAATGGCCGACTAACTCCTAATCTTAAACCGGAAGTAAATGCAATTGCAACTTTGTAAGGGCTGGAAATAAGAAGAAAAGACAATAAGGCGAGAAAACTTTTATTTTTATTAATTTAGTTAGGGTTATAATATATTAACATTTTATTTAGTGCTTTTAGGCTTAGAAAAACTAAACTCCGGCTGCGATTTGCTTGTGTATTTTGTTAATAGTCCGTCTATCTAAGGTTCTTTGCCTCATAATAACAGCTGTAGCACACAAAACAGTCAAGGCAATCATAGTCCCTTCAAAGATCCAAAATTTTCGTTCTTCCAAATATGGAATCTTATTGCAACTTCTATGCACTTCCCCAGTTTTAGCGCACGCTACAATTTCTTTAAAACCAGTTAAAGAACAAGCGTATATGTGTCCACTTTTCCTTTCAAACTCAGAGCAAGGAATACACTCTTGTTTGACATAATATTCCTCCTTATCCCAGCAGTTTGTGGTAACAGATTCATTGTCTATCTTTGGACTAACAGATGGGCTTGGTTTTTGTGTCAAAATTTCTTTACTGTATTCGCTATCACTGATATTTCGTTCGTTGTGTGATATTCTACGTTTAGGGGTTAAATAATTCTCTACTACCACTATAATTACGCATAAAATTACAAGGGCCAAAACCAAAAACAGCATACGACGGAATGAACACATTTCGATCATGTCCAGCCCTGTTTGTTTTTTTTTTTAATAAATATCTGGCAGCACTGATAGATAGATACCAATTACATTAGCCAAGGCTTAAATCAATTTTTACATTTATCTGCAATGATTTTACGATTGTTTCTTTAATATAAACGGAAATACTCGATTATTTATAGAAGGAAAACATGAAAACTTACGTTTTTAAGTAATAAAATCATCAAAATTATATTTAATCATTGTTTAAATTTAATTAAACTCCATAAAACGTAATAAACGCAACTTTTCCTATCATCCATCTTGTTGTAACGTAAACCGGAAGTTTTGTAATTTAGGTGCAATATTATTGGCTGATGTTTATAAGCAGACGACAGTTATAAAAGCACTTTTGTTTTTGACACTTTATGTTGCGATTAGAGATTTAGAGTTTGTAATTAACTAATTAATTATGCGATATGGTCAAGTTGTAATAATAAAAACGTCAAAATTATATTTAATCATTGTTTAAATTTAATTAAACTCGATAAAACGAAACAAACGCAACTTTTCCTATCATCTTGTTGTAACGTAAACCGGAAGTTTTGTAATTTAGGTGCAATATTATTGGCTGATATTTATAAGCAGACGACAGTTACAAAAGTACGACGCGCGTTTTGTTTTTGACACTTCTTGTTGCGATAATAAGAGTTCGTAATTAACTAATTAATTATGCGATATGGTCAAGTTGTAATTGGCCCTGCAGGCAGTGGAAAGGTAACTTAAAAATACCTCAATAATGTCACAAAATGGTATATTAAAACCCATTACAGTCCACATATTGCAGTACCATAGTTCAACATGGAGCAACGGAGAATAGGATGATAAGTGTAGTAAACCTGGATCCTGCCGCTGAGGAGTTTACTTACGAACCCATGGTTGATATTCGCGAATTAATTCACATTGATGACGTCATGGACGATGAAGAATTAAAATATGGACCTAATGGTGGCTTGGTCTTTTGTTTAGAGTAAGTAAACCTTAATATTTGTAATAATAATAGAGTAATGGCAGTACTCTGCCTTCGACTGTATTAATCTCTATGGGGAAATAACATGGGGTGCCATTAGTCTATAAAACGTTCAATAGGGTAATGGCAGCCCTCTGCCTTCGACTGTATTAATCTCTATGGGGAAATAACATGGGGTGCCATTAGTCTATAAAAAAAAACCTTAAAATCTCCGAGCTTTTTAACCTTTAACCTTCTAGATATCTTATGTCCCAACCTGAATGGCTTGGAGAACAACTTGGTGACGATGATGACGACTACATCCTGTTTGATTGTCCAGGACAGATTGAACTTTACACTCACCTTACAGTCATGAAGAAATTAGTTTCGTTCCTCGAAGGATTAAACTTTAGGATTGTTACAGTCTTTCTCTTGGATTCCCAGTTTATGGTTGAAGGTTCCAAGTTTTTATCAGGGGTTATGACGTCATTAGCAGCCATGGTCAACTTGGAAACACCTCATGTCAATATCTTGTCCAAAATGGATTTGTTAAATCCAGCAGCCCTAAATAAAATAAGTCGGTAGGTTAGCAGACGAATTTTTAAAAGTATAGACTTTGTAGTTCGATATGCCAAGGCTTAAGGTTAATTTTTTTATCCCAACTTACCACCAAGGCTTAAGTTTAATTTTATCCCAACTTACCAAGGCTTAAGGTTAATTTTATCCCAACTTACCAATCCAAGGCTTAAGGTTAATTTTATGATCCCAACTTACCAAGGCGTAAGGTTAATTTTATTTTTATCCCAACTTACCACCAAGGCTTAAGGTTAATTTTATCCCAACTTGCCAAGGCTTAAGGAAGGTTAATTTTATCCCAACTTACCTCCAAGGCTTAAGGTTAATTTTATTTATCCCAACTTACCAAGGCTTAAGGTTAATTTTATTTATCCCAACTTACCAACCAAGGGTTAAGGTTAATTTTATCCCAACTTACCAAGGCTTAAGGTTAATTTATTATAATTTCTTTTGTCTTTTGGTATAGTTTTACCGATTTAGAAACTGATATGTTACTATTGGAAGACATGGAAGGTGACAAATGGGGCAATAAACATCGGAAATTGACAGAAGCAATTGCCAAACTTATTGAGGACTATAGCATTGTTAAATTCCTACCATTTAATATGAAGGATGAAGAGAATATCGGGGATATTTTAATGACTATTGATAATGCTATTCAGTTTGGAGAAGACGCGGATGTCAAGGTCAAAGATTATGAACCTCGAGATGAGGAGGAAAAACAAGAAAATGATTATGAAAATGGTGGAGAGCCATCTTTCATTTAATTTTGTACATATTTTTAATTTGTGTCATTAAACTTTATTATTTTTATACTTTAGTAACTTAGTAATTTATTTTGTGAATTAGGCTTACTGTTTTTAAAACTCGCCCTAAGCCTAAAAAAATAGACCTTAGACATATATCGCTGTACCAAAAATAGGCCTAGGTGTCAGATAATATTGATGCACAATCATTTTCATATAATTTTGTACATTATTTGTGTCATTAAACATTTTTATTCAAAAAGATTTATTTTCAAATTAGGCTTACTGTTTTTAAAAATTCGCGCTAAGCCTAAAAAATAGACCTTAGACATAAATCGCGGTACCAAAAATAGGCCTAGGTGTCAGATAATATTGATACACAATCATTTTCATATAAATTTGCACATAATTTGCGTCATTAAACGTTATATTTATTCTAAAAGATTTGATTTCAAATTAGGCTTACTGTTTTTAAAACTCGCACTAAGCCTAAAAAATAGACCTTAGACATAAATCGCGGTACCAAAAATAGGCCTAGGTGTTAGATAATATTGATACACAATCATTTTCATATTATTTCGTACATAATTTGTGTCACTAAACGTTATTTTTATTCAAAAAGATTTATTTTCAAATTAGGCTTACTGTTTTTAAAAACTTGCACTAAGCCTAAAAAATAGACCTTAGACTTATATCGTGGATTCGTGGTACCAAAAATAGGCCTAGGTCTCAGAACTCGGATAATATTCATGCATAATCATTTTCATATAATTTCGTACATAATTTGTGTCATTAAAAACCTTATTTTTATTCAAAAATATTAATTTCCAAATTAGGCTTACTGTTTTTAAAAATTAGCGCTAAGCCTAAAAAATAGACCTTAGATATAGCATAGCCCCCTGGATCACGCGACTCGCGGACGCAGGCTGCTCGCGCTATAGAAGCCCGCCCAATGGGCCTTAAAACGCGTATCAAGCATTTTAAGCCGAAAATCAAAGCCGTCAGCTTTTAACATGGTCGTCTATGGGAGGAACACCCTTTTTTGGCCCTAATTTGGCAAATAATGGCTCAAATCTCTTGAACTTTTAATCGTATGTGTAAAATAAGGTTTGTGATTTTTGTGCAAAATTTCAAAAGATTATATCGTATAGTTTTCTTGTAAAAAAAAATTAAAACTTAGACAAAAATCAAAGCCGTCAGCTTTTAACATGGTCGGCTATGGGGGGAACTAAGTTTTTTGGCCCTAATTTGGCAAATACTGGCTCAAATCTCTTGAAATTTTAATGGGAGGTGTAAAATAAGGTTTGTGATTTTTGTGCAAAGTTTCAAAAGATTCTATTTAGTAGTTTTTTTTGTAAAAAAAAATTAAAACTTAGCCGTCTATGGGGGAACCAGGTTTTTTGCCCCTAATTTTGAAAATACTGACTCAAATTTCTTGAAATTTTAATGCGAGGTGTACTGAAGGAATATTAATGACCGAGCGAAGTTTGAAAGCTCTAAAACCAATAGTTTTTTCCCTGAAATTCAATAAAGCTTTGTTTGTACATGAGCACAACCATTATTCATTTTAAATTTCCCGGTAAGGTTTCGGCGCGAAATATTGGTGAGAAAAACTGGTTTTCACTTTACCTCCCACTCTCCTTCCACCTTCAATCCTCCATCCTTCCAGAGAGAATTTGTAATTAATAATAAAAAATTCATAAGCACATACAATTTGTTATAATAACTGAAATGCTAATTAGTATCCACAGTTAGAAGTTCCCTATACTTATATTTGTATGGTTAAAGCATTTAAATCTTAGAAATAGGTTCGTTTTCCCTTCAAATAGTTGGGAAATTTCAGTTAGAATAACTTTGTGTCAGCTGTGAATTTTCCTCTTAAAATTAAACTGAACCACATCAGTTCATTGGCAAGCACCTGAATTCCGTATGTTAATTCCTATCTTTTCAATAGCATCTAGGAAGAAATGATTATCATATAGGTTCTTGACCAAACACGCTCTGAAAAAAGCCGACAGGTGTCAAAAGTCACCGGAAGCAATCTAGTTTTTCTGGTTGTGCAATTTTTTGCGCATTTACAGACCTTGGGTTGTGCTCATGTACAAACAAAGCTTTATTGAATTTCAGGGAAAAACTATTGGTTTTAGAGCTTTAAAACTTTGCCCGACCATTAAAAATCCTTCAGTACACCTCTCATTAAAATTTCAAGAAATTTGAGCCAGTATTTGACAAATTAGGGCGAAAAAATGGTGTTCCTTCCATAGACGGCCATGTTAAAAGCTGACGGCTTTGATTTTCGGCCAAGTTTTAATTTTTTTACAAAAAAACTACAAGATGTAATCTTTTGTAACTTTGCACAAAAATCACAAACCTTATTTTACACCTCTCATTAAAATTTCAAGAGATTTGAGCCAGTATTTGCCAAATTAGGGCCAAAAAACTTAGTTCCCCCCATAGCCGACCATGTTAAAAGCTGACGGCTTTGATTTTTCGAGCAAAAATCCCCGATACGCGCTTTAACATAGGAAAATAATTCTTTGGGCGGGCTTCTATAGCGCGAGCAGCTTGCGTCCGCGAGTCGCGTGATCCAGGGGGCTATGGATATAGATGGCGATAAAAAATAGGCCTAGGTGTATATGTAAGTCAGAATAAGAAAATGGCTGCTTAAAGGACCGTTTGGAAACTAGAACCGGACGTTAACTTATTCTAATTGGCTTTAAATATAATTAAAATTAAACTAACACTTATTAAAAAATGGAATCAATGATTATTGAATTAACGTGCCTTGGTATAGACGTAGTTTGTTTAGGTATTTTTTACAGGTTATATCGTAAGAGATCAAATGCAATATCGGCAATTCAAGTAAGTTTTCATGAGCATAAGCATATAATACATCGTTTCCTAATAAGTAAGCATGCACGAATACGTCATAGGATGCGCCTGAATTAAAACTAGATAAAAATCTACGTACCGCTGTGACAAATACGGCCCAATGTTCATTACCCTACGTAGTTTTAAAAGGAGTTGTTAGAGCAACATATGAACCAATTCCTAGTCAATATATGCCAGGCGTCATTGGGGTTATACAAGAATCACAAATAATTGAACATAAATATCAATGGAATCCTTTCTCCCGTTTCTGGTTGGTTGGTAGGCCAAAAATAGGCCTAAACCGCTAAGCCTAACTCCCCCCTAATGCGGCGTAATTCTTTTCTATAGGTCCGTGGCACATCACGAAATTCAAAATTTCCGTAACAGCGTACCATTTCATATTGCAAATGACGCGGTATGGAATAAGGTCAAAGTTGAAATAATGGACCCATTAACGGCTACGTCACAACAATTATCATTAACTATGGTTTATGATAAATTTACACCAAAAAGCGACACAATTGGGGAATTAATTTGGGGTTGGGTTAAAGGGGAAAGATCGAAGGGCTTCCAAGTTACCGAACTTATGTTAACGGAGGGAACTTTAGTTACTGCAATCGGGGAATTAACTTTAGAATCTAATAAATTAAAATTGTATCCTCCTTCAAGCTCAAATCTAGATTATTATCTAACAACATTAAGTAAAGATGGACTTATTAAGAAATTAGAACAAGATTCTCACTTATTTCGGGCGTTAACTATAATTTTTGGAATGTTGGGAGCTTATTTAATTAGTTTATGCGTTAGACAATATTACGCGGATTATTGTAAACGTCGAGATCGAAAAAGAAATGAAGAGGCGCGAAAAGAACGCAGAAAAATGGCCCGAACCACGGCACACGATGATGTAATTAGTCCAGTTGCTAGCCCTATTTGCGTTGTTTGTTTAACTAATCCTGTTGAAGTTATGATTATGGATTGTAATCACGTGGTTTTATGTATAGACTGTTCCGAACAAGTTAATGCTTGCCCCATATGTAGAACTAGTATAGCTCGAACGGTAGAGGCTTTTTTACCGTAAGCACGCGTAGATTGTTTAATTTGTAATTTAATTATGTTACCCTATCATTATTTATCAATAAAAAGCGAAATAAATAACAAAGTACTCACAGAAACATTGGTGTAGTTCATTTCTTTCCACAGTTGACCTTGACCTTTCGTTTCTTAGAACTAAGCCTTGCCAACCTAAAAAAAACCTCCGTTGACCTTTTGTCTCTATATCTGAGCCTTGCCAATCTAAAAACAACCTCTCTGTAGAAAAATTGGTGTAGTTCATTTCTTTCCACAGTTGACCTTGACCTTTCGTTTCTTAGAACTAAGCCTTGCCAACCTAAAAAAAACCTCCGTTGACCTTTTGTCTCTATATCTAAGCCTTGCCAATCTAAAAACAACCTCTCTGTAGAAAAATTGGTGTAGTTCATTTCTTTCCACAGTTGACCTTTCGTTTCTATAATAAACAACCAAGGCTTAAAACTAAGCCTTGCCAACCTAAAAAAACCTCCTTTGACCTTTTGTCTCTATATCTAAGCCTTGCCAATCTAAAAACAACCTCCGTAGAAAAATTGGTGTAGTTCATTTCTTTCCACAGTTGACCTTTCATTTCTACAATAATAACCAACCAAGGCTTAAAACTAAGCCTTGGCAACCTAAAAAAAACATCCGTTGACTGTCCTTTGACTATATCTAAGCCTTGCCAATCTAAAAACCTCTGTAGAAAAATTGGTGCAGTTCATTTCTTTCCAGTTGACCACTTGACCTTTCGTTTTATAATAACCAAGGCTTAGAATTAAGCCTTGCCAATCTAAAGAACACCTCTGTATTATATGGAAAGCTTTAAAATTTTATTGCGTAAAGCAATAATTTGTGTATAAAGAATACATATATATAAAAAAATAATAATAAAAAACTACAACTAAACTTGGAACGTCATTAAATAATGAGATATTAATGCTGCTATTATTATATTATATTAAACTATATCTAATAATTTAGATCTACTATTGCGAATTCTTATTTCATTTTTTTTTTAGTATAATGTTAGCACCACTTGGTTAAACTTATTTGAATGAAAAACTAAATGCATACAATACGATAGGATATGATTATGAAAATGTCATACTTTGTTTTAAATTATAAATGATATGATCGTATGATTGGGTTGGGGTCAGACAAAGAGGGTTCAAATATTGGACGATTTAGCCAAAGAAGCAAAGAGACTTCCGCGCTGTTCTAGAAGATCAGAAGGTCTCCCTACTTCGGCAATCTTACCAGCTTCGAGGACAATTACTCGGTCATAATTAAGAATACTGGAAACTCGATGCTATAATAGTTTAAGAGTAAATTAAATAGACTTAAGTTAATTTAGGTTAATGTTTAGGCGAGGTTTTTCTGCGTAAAAACGGGTAAAACACGTGACGTACAGCTATGGTAAGAACGGTACTATTTTTCCAATGTTTCGCCACCACATCTTGTAGAATCAGATCTGTTTCTCCATCAAGTGAAGCTGTGGCTTCATCCATAACCAAAACACTCGATTTACGTAACACGGCGCGCGCTAAACAAAACAGTTGTCTCTGTCCCGCGCTAAAATTGGTCCCTTCCTCGGCAACCTCAAAATCTTCAACCCCCAAACAAATTAACCTATAATTCACCTAAAGAACGTCTAAAAACACTTACCTAAACTTTCCTTATTGGCTTGTACAACCTCTTTCAACTGCGAAATCTCTAAAGCATTCCACAATTCTTCGTCAGAATAAAGTTTCCCAGGGTCTAAGTTTTCCCTAATTGTTCCCGAAAAGAGGACAGTATCCTGAGGAATAATTGAGAGACGGGACCTCAAAACTTCCAAGGGTAAGGCAGTGATATTAACTCCGTCAATGACTATTTTCCCTTCAGTTATTGATATTAAACGAAAGAGAGCTAAGACTAGAGATGATTTTCCGCTACCAGTTCGACCACAAATGCCAACTTTTTCTCCGGCATTAATAGTTAACGTGATACTTTTTAAGACTGGGTCTTTCACGGTATCGTATTTTAAAGTAACACCTTCGAAGATAATTTCACCAGATGCGGGCCAGTTTGGTGGTAAAGCTATAAATATGTAATAAAAAAAAAACCTTCCGAATTCCGCACACGAAAATATGGCTACCAGCCAGCCAGCCAGCCGATAATAGTCTGAACAATACTTTTGCCAACCCACTTACATTCGCGCAAAAGCAAAAATCGAAATTAATTAAAACTTACCTTGAGTATCAATCCCGGAATAATTTTCGACAGGTAAATGCGTATAATTTTCGACTCTTTCAACGGCATTCATATACATTTCAACATTAGCAACGTTCCTAACGACCCAATTGAGATATATGGGTACCAGTAACGTGTATGTCATAGCCATACCAACAAAAGCGGGCGATACATGGCCTAAAATACCAGCTGTCATGGCCGCTAATGTTGCGATAAAGAGAATAATGCCTCCTAAATAATCCTTTAAAAACGTTTAAACCGATTTACAAAAATAATTATTCAAGGCGCCAATATCGAGGGGTCGGACGTTCGGCATTTTAGTGTACGGGATTTTGAGATTTCAAGATTTTGACAAAGATTTTGAGATTTTGCCCCAGATTTTGAGATTTTGCCCCAGATTTTAGAAATCTGGAAATCTAGTCCAAGATTTTAAGATTTCGGGATTTTGTTCAGGATTTTCAGATTTTGAAGGAGATTTCGGGATTTTGTTCAGGATTTTCAGATTTTGAAGGAGATTTCGGGCTTTGGAACAAGATTTTCAGATTTTGAAGAAGATTTTCAGATTTCGAGGAGATTTTCAGATTTCGAGGAGATTTTCTGATTTTGATATTTTAGGATGAGATTTCGAGATCTTATTTTAAGATTTCGGGATTTCTAGATTTTAATGCGAGATTTCGGGATTTTCAGATTTTAAAATAGGGATTTCGGGATTTTCAGATTTTAAGGTAGGGATTTTGGGATTTCTAGATTTTAACGTGAGATTTTAAAATTTTCAGATTTCGGGATTTCGAGATAGATTTTAAACAGATTTCAAACGAAGTGTACGGGATTTTGACAAACGTCCGACCCCTCGGCCAATATAGCATAATTTCTTACCAATGAAATACCTAACCAGCAATTAGCGCAACTCGCCATTGTAAACGATATATTATTGCAGTTAATATAATTATTTAACTTTTCAGTGAACCTTCTTTCATCACTAAAAGCTCTAATTGTCGTTAATCCATTTAATGTTTCATTAAAATGACTAAATATCGGAGATTTTGTTGTTGCATCGAGTCTTTGCAATTCCCTTTAGTTTTTAATTAATTTTTTTTAAATAAGAAATTTATAAATAATTTTTAGAATCAGGGAAATATCAAGGAAAAATGATCGTGCAAATACCTGGACGAAAAACGAAAAAAATACTGCAAAAAATAATAGACGGCCATTATGGGAATAATGGCAATTGCAAAATAAGGTGTAACTACGATATCGACGATAATTGCCGAAACGCAAAGTAATATAAAACGTAGTAAAACAGGCAGGGTCACGGGAAGTTTCTAATAAATAAATATGGGTTTAATTGGTTTTGGGGTAAAGGTAGGTTCAAATAATAATCATATTAATTAACATAAAACACAAATTAATTAAATAATAAGGGAAAGGAACAATAAAAAGTGCAGTGCAGTGCAGTCAATTCAATTCGGTAACTTTAAGTTTGGTTATTCTGGTTCAGGATGTAATTTCTTAAACCAGGGATAGATTTAATTTTAGAAGAAGGAATGGAAAACTGAGTAATGTAGGCGCGCGTCAAAGTCCCGGACCCCCTTTTTAACGGGACGGAAGGGGGGGGTATGAAAGAAGAGGGGGGAGAGGGGGTATGAAAGAAGAGGCGGGAGGGGGGGTATGAAAGAAGAGGCGGGAGGGTCATAGCGACAGAGGTAAAAAGGAATTACGTCATTATTTTTCGCCGTCCCCGTCAGCAACGTCATCAAAACGTAAGGTCTAAGTGAGCAGCCAATAAGATAATTTAAACTGTTCGTTACGTGTTGGTTGGAGGAAGGGGCTCTATACTGTCCCTGGGCTATGAGTCGGAATAACTGAAGTAAATACTAACCCCGTTCCGTTCTCCATTCCTACTTCTAAAATTAAATCTATCCCTGGTTAAACAGGTTCGTTTAAAACCTTAATTACTCGAATTACTATTGGATTAGGACAAAGTAATTGGTACCGTTGGATAAAGAACAATTGGGGCTATCAACACATCGAAGGGTTTTTATAAATTTCCCGAACAATTGACGTACCGCACAATCAAAATTAACTTTAACTACTTACTTTATCAATAACACTAATATCGCTCGAAAACCTATTTATAATTCGACCAACTGGTGTTGTATCGAAGAATCTATTGAAACATTAATTTAACTTAATCCTTAATCGCGTTTAAAACTAACTAATTGAATAATAAACTTACTTCATGGGGCAATGTATTATGTTCCTCAACATTCTCTCATGCAAAACTCTAACGGCGTTCAAACTTACAAGTTGCGCGAACAAATTTGTAATTAACGATAAAATTATGCCTGCTGCCGAAAAAAGGGCGTACCCTATCATGTATTTATGTAATTCGGGTGCCTATAAGTTAATTTCAATTAAAATAATTAAGTTAATAACTAACTAGATTTTAAGGGTTTTTTTTTTACTTCAGATTCGTTTAGAGACGTTGAATTGGCTACGTTTGACCATTCGGATAGCCAGAAGTCCGTAGCCACTTTGACAGCTTGTGTTACGACTATGAACACGATTACGGTGCATGCCAATGGAAAGGAACATGCCTTCATGTACGAAATATAGACTTGTTTCGATATTTGACCGCGTTCGCGATCTTCAGCTACCATTAATTTACCCGTTTGTAAGTTTGAATTGCTGATGCTCATAAGAGATGCTAGAAATAATTGTAATCGGCAAGTTGGTAAAAATGCGTTGGTAAGTACTTTTCGAACCGACAGGGGGAAAATCACCGAGTTTAGAAGGAATGTTGGATAAATATTATCGATGCGGTCAACAAAAATTTCAGTGGAATAATCAATGTTGTAAAACGATCTTCGAAATTCAACGATGCAGAACACATTTCCATGAAATTCAACGATGCAGAACACATTTCCATGAAATTCAACGATGTAGAACACATTTCCATGAAATTCAACGATGTAGAACACATTTCCATGAAATTCAACGATGTAGAACACATTTTCCATGAAATTCAACGATGTAGAACACATTTCCATGAAATTCAACGATGTAGAACACATTTCCATGAAATTCAACGATGTAAAACACATTTCCCAATGAAATCCAACGACGTAAACCATTTTAAAATGAAATCCAACGACGAAGAACTCAACAAAAACAAACAGAGTATTCAAGAAAACTCAACGACGATAAACAGAATTTTCAAACAAAACAACAGAACATCCTTTCCTCAAGTGATTCTCCCCACAAATCGAATCAACTCAAACGAGAACAACCCCAACTTACAACACTCCTTATCTTTCCTATGTTCATCACCGGCAGTCGCGATGGTTGCAGCTACGGAAGACTTCTCTTCATCTTTCTCCTCATCTTCATTCTCTTCCTCAATCATTTCGGAAGTATGAGCGGAAATACGCGAATTCAATCTCGAAATCGGTTTCCTTCCGGAATACCTCATAAAAACACCTGAACTACCGCTAGATTTCGAATGCAAACTATCGAATGAATGCACGGGTTCATTCATTCCTCTCATTTGATGAGCTACGCGATCTGAATAATCCGACGAAACCGAAAAGGTCCATGGATTATCGTTATGTTCGATATCATGACACGGTAATGGACTAGAAGGGTCATGTGACATTTGTCTGGTCAGTGAAACCATACGAGGTTTTTTGGGTCGTTTCATGTCCTGGAATGGATGGGGTCACGAATTATTCGTATTAAATTGTGAAGGGAGCCCAGAAAAAAGTTGAAAAAGGACAGCTGGGCTCCCTGTCAACGTCTTTACAGTAATTAGTGACTTACCGTTGTAGAGCCACTTCTGTACAAGACTTGTCTCGATAAAATACGATTAAGTTTATGTCTTTCTCTAACGGTAACCTCATCAGGAGGTTTCTTAACTTTTTCTTGAACATTTAAATTAACTTTCCAAGAAGCTGCCAAATCTTTATCCATGGCTTCAATTTCGGCGAAGCTACCTTGGTATTTAACACGTCCATTTTCAAGTACAATAATCTTAATTGCGCGTCAACCCAAAGTACGTATTACATTAATTACAAACTAATTAGGCCTAACTCATAAACGAGAAAAATCCTACCTTATTAGCTTGTGGTAAGTATTCGACCTTATTGGTCACCATTACGATGGTACGACCGCGTCTAAGTAACATTGTCTTAATTCCTTGTTCAAATAAATGATTGCCGACATGGGCGTCAAGGGCAGATAAGGGGTCATCCTAAATTAAGCCCACCAATCAAATATCTCCAAGGGTGTACCAAACACTTTGTAAAATCAGGGATAGATTTAATTTTAGAAGTAGGAATGGAGAACAGAGTAGTCTGGGCGCGCGTCAAAGTCCCTTACCCCCTTTTAACGGGACGGTTGGGGGGTATGAAAGAAGAGACGGGAGGGTCATAGCGACAGAGGTAAAAAGGAATTTCGTATTTTTCGCCGTCCCCGTCAGCAACGGCATCAAAAGGTAGGGTTTAAGTGAGCAGCCAATAAGATAATTTAAACTCTTCGTTATTACGTGTTGATTGGAGGGAGGGGCATATCTATATTGGGTGGTCTATGAGTCGGAATAACTGAAGTAAATAATAACCGTTAATTCTCCATTCCTACTTCTAAAATTAAATCTATCCCTGGTAAAACCAATTCTCACCAAAATAACAGTCTTTGAAAGTGAATAAAACGCCCTGGCTAAGGCAATCCTTTGTCGTTGACCCCCGCTTAAATTGACCCCGCGTTCACCAATTTCTGTCATATCTTTAGCGGGGAGTATATCAATGTCTGGTTGTAACGCGCATGCCTGAATTATTTGATGGTACCTAAATTACACCCCGTGATTGGTCAGTTAAATTTTGACAACCCATAAACCGTGAGACCATTAAGGTACCTGCGTCCGTCATAAGGCTGACCAAACAAAATATTTTCTTTAAACGTCGCATTCAACAACCATGGTTTTTGAGGCACATAAGCAACAGCTGGTGTTGCGCTTGACCATTTAACGCAACCTCTGGTTACTACAAGTTCCCCCAACATGGCCGACAATAGAGAAGACTTCCCGGACCCAACTTGTCCGACGATACAAGTCAATTTGCCATTAGGTATTTGAAAATTTATATTCCTCAAGACAGGGACACGATCATCAAGATTCCAAGTAAAACTGGCGTCCTGAACCGATATTGCAATTGGTCCTTCGGGTGGTAAGTGATTTGGTATTTCCGGTAAAAACACTCCATCAGAGTCGTCAAAAATAAATGGTACATTCGTTGGTAATTCTTCCTTTTCGTGGATGTACAAACAAACACTTCCACTTTCTGGTTTATATTCGACAGTAGCTTTATCTTCATTTATCAAATTACGCCATGGGACGTTTGATTCTACTTCCGGTTGGTTAAGGAACTTTGACAAACGACTGGTACTAACCTATAGTGGTTGAAATCAACTCAAATATACCATAATTTGGCACAAAACCATAAGTTTATAAGATATGTATGTTCCAACCATAAGCATGATATGCACTACCTATCCTATTCGTAATGCTACTGAGAGACTTATAGCAGCTTGAGATAACTAGTTCGAGGAGAACGACGGAAGCGAGAATTCAATTGAAGTTCTAAGTACACTCGGTGGTGGTTAATTAATTTTGCAGCTAGGACCTATTCCATCTAGGCACTCCTATTTATTTAATCTGCATTACTAAGCCCAAATTTGACAGCAGCGCCACCTCACTCACTCACCAGGCCTCCCTCGCCACTTTACCTCCTCGAATCTATGACCTACCTCACTCACTCACTCACTTCAAAAATTACAAGCCTTTCAGTTTGTCATGACCAGATATTAATAAAACAAACTTATGGAAGGAACATAACATATCTTATAAACTTATGGTACGTGAACCAAATTACTTACAACTGCATTTATAACTATCGGAATCACAAATGGTATAATATATAAAGGTACAGTTAACTGATTGAACAAAGCCAGACCAGTAAATACTTCGGCGGGTGTTAGAGATTTACCCTCAATTTCAGAATAAATAGCGAAAGTTACTAGTGTAACCAAAATGGATGAGGCTTGAGTTATAAATGCTAAATTGGATAATTTAACATAATATTGCTGTTAATAAACAACATGAGATACTTCGTCTAATACTTCCTCTCTTTGAGAGAAGTGTACCACCACAAAGCGGGATGGGTAATTGAAGAAGTAAGATAAGGGACTAGAAGTAAAGAGCTTTAGCATTGGTACTAATAGATCCTGGCACTAGTGAACAAATTTGAAGATTTTATGCCGCTTCCATCGCGTCTACACTTCAGAGAAAAAAATTGATAGAGTTCCAAAACGTTTCCTACCCCCGTTCCCCTCAACCTAAAGCCGCGGAACACGGACGAGGGTGTTTGAATGTAGTTCGGCCGTCTACCGCCACCCGCGAGCGTCTCACGTTTTGCAGGGGAAAATTCAGAAACCGCTACCAGAGGGCCAACCGTTGGTGTGTTATCAAGAATATTCACTTTCGCCAAGTGAAGAATTTGGTTACCTCAGTACTTCTAGTCTCATCTCACTTCTGGTAATTGTAAGTAAAGACTTACTATTTAGCGCAACGTAAATCGCGTCTCTTTTTAATAACTTTAATTCTTTCTCCCGGACTGTACCAATCAATTTTCCGTACATAATTTCCCAACCGTACAATTTCAGAAGTTTAATACCTTGCAGTAACTCTGTAGTTTTACGTAATCTTTCGTCAGACACATCCTAAAATGTGTACGTCGTTTTTAACTATAGTGAACATCGACGTAATCGTGGTACTGGGTTTAAATTCAAACTTACAAGAGCGTCTTTTTGAATTGCGGATAATTTACTGCAAATTCTATATTGCAAGGGACCCAAAATGTATATTGTTGCAGCGCCAATAAGGGCGCTGAAACCCAATTGCAAATATAGTAGGACTAATAATAATATTATCTAGAATTAAATTTTTTAATTCTTTTAATTATGGTTTTTTTCTTTTGGGGTTTTGGAATTATTTGCACATTAGGACGTACTTTGAATGGTACGGCCCATATGTAATGACCCATTGTAAATAACATCATCATGTTAATTGAATCGACGGACATATGGTTGACCACTGCCCCCATGTCCAATCCAGAAGCGGTGGTCATTCGAAGTGATTTTCGATAAACTAAACCCTAATTAATATTTTTTATAGGCTTAATTACGTATTTAAATGTTGTTAAAAATACCCAAAACGCAATTAAAATGTTGTTAAAAAAACCCAAAACGCAATTAAAATGTTTTTTCAAAACACCCAAAAAGCAATTAAAATGTTTTTTCAAAACACCCAAAAAGCAATTAAAATGTTTTTTAAAAAAACCCAAAACGCAATTTACATGTTGTTAAAAAACCCAAAACGCAATTTACATGTTGTTAAAAAACCCAAAACGCAATTTACATGTTGTTAAAAAACCCAAAACGCAATTTACATGTTGTTAAAAAACCCCAAAACGCAATTTACATGTTGTTAAAAAAACCCAAAACGCAATTAAAATGTTGTTAAAAATACCCAAAACGCAATTAAAATGTTGTTAAAAATACCCAAAACGCAATTAAAATGTTGTTAAAAAAAACCCAAAGCGCAATTTACATGTTGTTAAAAAAACCAAAAAAAAAGATGTTAAAACCCCCAAAACGCAATTAAAATGTTGTTAAAACACAATTAAAATATCTCGAACAAAATAAAACGTTTCAAAAAAGCCGTCAAATAAAAAAGAAATTAAATCTTTGTATCTAAATAGAGATAAAGTCTTCAAAGTTGAAACTTAACCCAAAAAGTAAACACAATCTGCCACCAACAATGTTATAGTAAAGATCAAGAACTAGGGGCGTTGTTTTGACACAAAACACATGTTTTACAAAAAAAAAGACCCCTTCTTATACCCGGAACCCATCCAAGAACTAAACCATCTTCATTTGAAATCAACAAGACTGAGGAATTCAAGTCGCGAATACCACAACCAAAACATTCCCTCAATTTGGAGTAACGCCAAAATATTTACGTACATAAAATAACTAAGTAGAAAATTAAAAATTTCACGGCTACAACTAGGCCAAGAAGAGATATCTAGTTTACTAGGGAGAAGGTATAAGATGCCTAAGTATTGGCGCGCCATAGTCCTGCATTTCCCCCTTTCAAAATACAAAGGGGGACGTAAAAGGAGGCCACCGGGCTTTTTCGCTTCTCTCCTCAGTCGGAAAATATGACTGTAATTTTCGTTATCATTGGCGTCGCGCTGACGTGCACGAGTTGTCAAGAACCAATCAGATGCTGGTTGTAATTTAGAGGCGGCGGGGATAACTCCGGACACGTCTACGTTGGGACTGGAGATAAAGCTAGAAATGTGGCGAATTTATACCTTCTCCCTAATAAACTAGATATCACTTCTTGCTAGGCCTAAGACTAGTGCTAAGTTTCTAATATTAACGGCGTACAAAAATGCAATGTCACGAAACGAAATAGCTAACACATTTACACTAGTCTCATTTGCATATCTCTGTTAGTCTGCTCTGTTGACGTTTTTAAATTAAGTTTGCTAATTTTTAAAGTAATTATTCTACATAAAAACAAAATAATTGGGGACAAAAAACGGAGAGACTGACCTGTAAGGCAGATCTAAGATGTATTCCTTCGACGATAGCTAAGTGGTTAAAATTATTCGAGAACGTACTCTGTAAAAACGTCGCCAGAAGTACAATACAAGCCATTATGTAGCCATTTTGAAGAAAGTACCATGTGGAAACCGCCTGCGTTTGAAAAATAAACAGTTTTGGATGATCATAAGTTTATAAGATATGTTCATTCCATAAGTTTGTTTAATTAATCTCTGGTAACTTAGAAACTGGAAGGCTTGTAATTTTGAAGTGAGTGAGGTTGGTCATAGATTCGAGGAGGTAAAGCGAGGGAGGCCTGGTGAATGAGGTGGCGCTGCTGTCAAAGGAGGCTTAGTAATGCAGACTAAATAGGAGTGCCTAGATGGAATAGGTCCTAGCTGCAAAATTAATTAACCACCACCGAGTGTACTTGGGACTTCAATTGACTCGCTCCCCCTCGTTCTCCTTCTCGAACTAGTTATCTCGAGCTGTAAGTCTCTCAGTAGCATTACGAATAGTGTAGGTAGTGCAAATCATACTTATGGAGCGAACATATCACTTATAAACTTATGCTGGGAGCCTGGGATTTATAGATGATGAAGTTAAAATAAACTATTTTTAAATGTTACAGCGCGTGAAAATGTGTTTTTAAGTGTTAAAATATTACTGTTTTTCTAAGCTAAAGTTAACGTTTATAAACTTCGTGAAGTTTTCTTGGTAGTTTTAAATACCCACAACTCAACTGGTACCAACCACGCATGCATGTCCCACTGCATGATTGTACTTCGGCAAACTATAGGCCTAATTACCAATTTTTGAATTAATTTAATAAACATTTAGTAGGTCTGTCTGTTACTCAGGATGTACTACTACCCTATAGCCTCACTTATCAACGGTTGACCGATTTTGAAAACACGGGAAATTAAAACTAAAAAAAAACAAACTAGGAACATTTGACAATTTGGAAACCGCAATACACGCAAATAAATATATGGATGGGCAAAATGAATAAACTTTATTTACCCTTTCTTCGGTGTGGTCTTCATTTGAGCGTACTCTTTCGACGTAGGCCAAGATAACGGAGATGGACATGGGTCCAATAAGGCCTACTAAGTCCCCCACTATTTTGATAAGGCCACCGAGGGCTAATGTGTGCCAAAAACAACGCCAGTAACATTTCCATAACGATACGGTTTTGCCCCTGCCTTCGGCTTTTGCCTGTTTAAAAGATTGTAAGTTTGGGATCGTTTTAGAGGCTTTAAAAGTGCTTTGTTTTTTAGATATAAATATTTAAATGTGTTAATTTTCGATGTCTACGTGTAGAAATGTGTTAGTTTTTGATATCTACGTGTAGAAATGTATTAGTTTTTGATATCTACGTGTAGAAATGTATTAGTTTTTGATATCTACGTGTAGAAATGTATTAGTTTTTGATATCTACGTGTAGAAATGTATTAGTTTTTGATATCTACGTGTAGAAATGTATTAGTTTTTGATATCTACGTGTAGAAATGTATTAGTTTTTGATATCTACGTGTAGAAATGTATTAGTTTTTGATATCTACGTGTAGAAATGTATTAGTTTTTGATATCTACGTGTAGAAATGTATTAGTTTTTGATATCTACGTGTAAAAAATGTGTTATTTTTGATATCTACGTGTAGAAATGTATTAGTTTTTGATATCTACGTGTAAAAAATGTGTTATTTTTGATATCTACGTGTAGAAATGTATTAGTTTTTGATATCTACGTGTAAAAAAATGTGTTATTTTTGATATCTATGTGTAGAAATGTGTTCGTTTTTGATTTTAACCAGTGGAAAAGTCCTTGTTTTTGAGCCATAGTATTGATAAGTGTTCATTTATGAGATACAAGCGTTAGTTTTACACCTCTAGGTGCAACACTTAATTTCTCAATCAAAATAACTTAAAAATTAAAAACCTATTTCAAGCCTTGAAAAACATAATCTGACAAAAATCAAAAACAAGTTTAAATTTAGATACATTAAATCAACCCTGCCCAAAATATGGCAAAAAAATATAAATAAATTAAAAAACATGATTGAGCAGTGATACGTTATGTTACACACTTCACCCTCTAAATTAACTACCGTATATAAATTCCTTTCCTCAAACACACTCGAGGCATAAATATGACAAGCTGTCAGATAAGAAAATCCAGATAACTTAAAAAACATTTTCCCATTAAAATTACAAAAGATACTGAAATAAATATAATTTTTAAATACTACTAGTTTTTTTTTTTCGTTTTCTAGATAAAAGGGTACGTTGGAAAATTTATTCCCCCTTCCAAGTATAGAAAGATACGTTTCTTTTAAAAGCTTTATACAGCCTGTAGTTTATGATAAGTCTGCCACAATTTAAGAGAGCACGTCAAAGTCCCGGACCCCCTTTTAACGGGACGGCGGGGGGGGGGGGGGTATGAAAGAAGAGGCGGGTCATAGCGACAGAGGTAAAAAGTAACTACGTATTTTTCGCCGCCGTCCCCGTCAGCAACGTCATCAAAACGTAGGGTTTAAGTGAGCAGCCAATAAGATAATTTAAACTTTTTTCGTTACGTGTTGGTTGGAGGGAAGGGCTCTATACTGGGTGGTCTATGAGTCGGACGACTGAATTAAATACTAACCGTTCTCCATTCCTTCTTCTAAAAATTAAATCTATCCCTGATAGAAGTATAGAACATTTTCGATTCAAAATTGATTGGTTTCCCAAATAACAATATTTGAACATCCCCCTTAATTTATGTATGGCAGACTTATAAGAAACACCAAGCTGTATATAGTTAAGTGGGCAATTTTAAGCGTCGACTAAAGTACTATCATTAAATATAATCTTGCAATTAAATTAATAAGGAAGTCTTATACGTGGAATGGGTTTCTGAAGATATCATAAGAGCAACATACTCTATATAAAACTACCCTTGAACTATTCATTGTAATGTAACGTTGTGAAAGGGTAGTGAAATTCTAGATTATAATTTAGGCATTGAATAATAAACATATTGAAGAGAAACCCTTACTGTTTATAATAATATTTCCTGCCGATAAAATAAAGCTATAAAAATAAAAGAGTATCTTATATTTCAAAGAAAAAGCGCTATGATTTCATAGATTTGATTTTTACGAGCTCAACTTAAATTTTAAATTAGTTATTTTAGTTTTTATAAGGATGGGAATACATAAAGCTACTAGGAATCATTGTGCAATTTTGGTTAATATATGTACGTTTTGTGGGAGGGGCTTGAGAACTGCTACTACGAACTTTCTTGTGACGTCACCACACCTTACCTCTGTTTTGGCGATCATATTGGAAGTGGCCATACAATTTTGACAACCAATATTGACGTCACGTTCAAGCAGCTCCTCACCGTCACCCCTCATAATTCTGACGTTCTGTGATTTTATTGGTTGGGTAGCAACGCGGGGTTCTAGGCTTTGCGCCAGCGAAAATTTAAATTCGCGAGGTAAAATTCGTCATACATAATGATAAATCTAGCTAGCTCCTCCCACAAAACACGCCCTGGACACGTTAAGTGAGCATAGCTGGGTACGCAATAATTCCTAGTAGCTGTATGAATTTTAGCATGGTAACCAGAGATATTTATTTATTTACCTTTTCAGCTTGGTAAACTTCGAAAAATCTATCGAATTGTTGTTCAGCTCGCTCCTCCTAAAATTTCCAAATACCCTAATTACGTTAATTAACCTTAATTTTAATTAATTTCTGACGTAATCGGGAATGTTACGTACTTCTGGTAGTTTCCCTAGATCTTCAAATTCTAAGGGTCTTTGAAAGCCGAGTTTCAAGAGTGGCAGAAGCCAGAAAAACGTGGCTTTGGACAAAATGGTAACGTAATTGTGCAAGTACTTGATTCCGGCTATGGTTTTACACGTTAAAGATAAACCGTGCTTTCCGAAATATTTCTAGATATTGTTAAGAGCGCGTTTTGGAAATTTTTATAAGTGTCATTTTGTGTGGTTTATTATTATTATTATTATTATTTGAACAAAAGTGAGGATTTTACTTGAAGTTTGAAGTCAGGGGTTTAAATTTTGAGATAGGGTCAGAATTTATGGTTTAAAACGTCTGATTTCAGAGGAAAACTTCACGAAAATAGAGCTAAATATTACTGCTTTGAGGTCAGAATTGTTTAAATGGTTTTCAGATACTTCAGTTTATGATAATTTTCGTCAAATCAGGAAAATTTAAATTATAAAATTTCGGACATTTTTTTTTTCAAATTTAAGGGGAAATCACTTGAAATCAGGTAGAATTCTTAAACGGTTTTAGTTTATAATAAACTCCATAAATGGTTTCTACTTCAGTTTGTGATAAAGTACGTGAAATCAGCAAAAATTAAAATATAAAATTTTGGAATATTTAAAATTTATGGGGAAATCACTTGAAATCAGGTATCATTTTTAAATGGTTTCAGCAGCTTATGGTAAATTCCATGAAATCAACGTGATTTATATAAAATTTCGGAAAATTTTTAAGGTTAACATAACTTGAAATCAGGTGGAATTTTATGGGCATATTTGAAACTCACAAAATACAGTGAAATCTCGTGAAATTTCGGACATTTTTATGGGGGAAATCACTTGAAATCAGGTATAATGTTTTAAACGGTTTCAGTTTATGGTAAATTCCACGAAATCAACGTGATTTATATAAAATTTCGTAAATTTTTAAGGTTCGTAACATCACTTGAAATCAGGTGGAATTTTTTGGAAATATTCATATCAAGTAAAGACTGTGCCAAAAATCTAAACTGATATCATGTTAGGCCTACTAAAATCTGATACGAAATCAGGCGTACACTATAATAAACCCAACTTATTCAAACTTATAGTAACTTTTACCCTCACTTTTGTTAAAATTAACATTAACATTAACATACCTGTTGCAACAAAACAGTCAACTCAATCCCGCCTAGCAACGAATACAGGACGATATTGGCCCATGTTAACTTCAACCGCAGATAATAAATACTAACACCACTTTCATACAAAACTAACAACTTTGCAATTTGAGCAAAAGACGCTAATGGCCAATATATTAACAAAATCAATAAATACTTCGGACTATTCTTAGTCTCAACTTTATGATAATAAAACAGGGCTAAAACGGCCGAAACAAAGGCAATAATCGGCGTGATAATTATATGCAAATGTTCACCAGGTTGCGTAATTAACTGTGAACTCAAAACCCCCTCTGCCACTGAGAACGCGTTAGCAAAAATTAAACATGAATTTAGAATCCATCTCGATGAATGTTCGTAATAATATTGCGCAACGTCTTTATCAATCGCGGCTTTTTTAACAAATTGTAACCATAATAAAAGACATAGAGATAATAAACACAATACTATGTTCAATAATAAACTTGCCAAATCAGCCGCGCATTCTTTATACTGAGGTAACAGTTGAATTGTTTGATTCGCGCTTGCAAATATGTAACCACCGCAAAACGACACCATTTTTTAGATCAAAATTAAACCTTATAATGCGCGCCTAACATCACTAAACGCGCTGGTAAAATGAAATCACGGGTACTGATACTCTTAAAACACAATCTCAATGCTGGTAAAAAAACCTCAACAAGTTTTTCAATGACTAAACACTCCTACAAATGTTTGGCGACTTATTCTACCCACTCATTATGACTATGGTAGTTAAACTACTCGACTGTCTTTCCAATTTTAGTTAGAAAACATTCAGAGGGGCGCCTAACTTTCTAAATAACAAGTTTCACGGCAAACACGTAGACTAAATATTATTCTTTAACCCTCTTATCAACCGACAGTTCGTGTTTGCGATTATAAACTAAACTAACCGAACCGAATCTTCTTCCAAAAGAAGTATTTTTTTAAAAAATTCCGATGTTTATATACATACTGTTTTGATAAAAAAAGCATGCTTTGGTTTCTTTACCTTATTACTAAGCTTATCCGATAAGTTGAACTCGTTGTACAACACCTGTCCATTTGAGGCCACTTTTAGGCCTTTTTTAAGACGATACTCGTTTGGCAATTAGCATAATTAGTAAGGAGACTCGTTAAATTCACGAGTTACCGAATTAGTCACGATTTAATGGCAAGAAAATGCCCTCCTAAACACCGTAACAAGCGACTATCCGTGCGTTCCCACGCCTTCAAAATTAATGGCCTCTCCTACTACCATACTGGCAGCACTGACTAAAGTTGCAACTTTTCCCGCCTACACCCACAAGTTACTTCCCGCGACAGCTTTTTTAGAAACCTCGGAGGATTATATCATATTATAACGGGAGTAGCTACCAATTTTGACAGTCGTAGCAGACGAAACTGGGTTCTGAAATCAATATAATCAAGATCGGAGTGGAAATAAGTATTCTCACCTAACAAGCAGACGGTCTACTACACGGAAATATAACCTCTAACATTTTTGCTTTAATCGTGATTAATTAACGTGTTAATTCTTGAGTTAATTATTAAAAATGGCTTTGGAAAGTATTCCTAAAGATTTGCGTAATCTTCGGGCGTGTTTATTATGTTCAATGGTTAAGGTAAACTAATGTTTTTAGTCTTTCTTTACCGAATTCCGCTAAGCCTTGGCGCATTGTTTACGTTTTAAATTAAGATTAATGAAGTAATTATTTAAAATTAATCAAATTTAAATTATTTCAGACATTCGAACAGTTTGAATTTGATGGTTGCGATAATTGCGAGGATTATTTGGCTATGAAAAATAACAGGGATTTAGTTTATGATTGCACCAGCTCAAACTTTGATGGGTAAGTTTAAGTTTAAATTTTAAATAAACTTTTAAGAATAGACATTTTAAAATGCTAATGACGTGCGTCAGCATGGCAACCCTATTTTTGCGAAATCACAGAATAATATTTTAAGTAAAAAAAAAGCTATAAAACATCTAGCCTTGAAACTTAGACCTATTTTAAATAGAATTTACGTTAACTTAAAATAAATGTCCAAACTTAAATCCACGTGAATTTTGTTTTTTTATCGGGGGATTCTTTTTGTATGTAGCGTAGCTTTTTTTATAATCACGTTGCAACGGCTATCGTTGATGGGGGACCCCATGCCTATGTATCAAATAAAAAGGTTTATTTAAAGATGCTGCTACGTTAGACGTTAGACAGAAGTTAGTTTTCAAGGTCTTGTCTAAAACTCTAAATCAAAATAATCGGCTATCTTTACGATATAAAGACCTATTATTTTAATATGTTAAGTAGTTTGGGATGATATATTTTAAAAGTCTTGTAGATAGACCCCAGTCTGACTAGAACGATAGATAAATATATCGGACTACGATTTAGTAGACTATAGTATGTCTTTGAGATTTCTAGGTCATTTTTTTGTGGAAAACTGATCTTAAACTATATTTTTACGCAATAATTCTTAACTATATTGATATTAGAAAAACAAATTAAGCATAATATATTTTGGCCCTTTTGTTAACTAGGCCACAGACAAAGGTATGAAACAAGATATGAAACATGATTGTCTCTCTCTAGTTATTATAAAATAATTTTGTTTTGATTATGAAGATACTAAAAATTTAGGTTTAGGTTTATAGGGTCTGATTGTTATAATATAGTTCAATCATTAATTTAATTTGATTTCGCCCCCCCTTCCTTCCCCCAAAACGGCCCGGGAACAAATTGAAATTACCTACAGATTATATAGGCTTAAAGTTGTTTTGAAGTTCCTAAACTTGTTTTTTTTTTGTTTTTTTCAAATATGGTTGCTTATTGCTAAGGAATTTCTTGTTTTTATGAAGAAAAATTGTGTTTTTATATAAGGGTTGTAATATTATTATTCTGTACTGAGTCAGGTATTTTGAAAATGTCAGGGAAAAGTCGGGAAATTTAAAGATTGCTTTAAAATTCAGGGGATTCAAAAATGCTTTAAAGTTGGGGAATTTGGGGATTTTTTTTAAATTAAAAGTCGGGGAATTTGGGGATTTTTTTTAAATTGAAAGTCAGGGAATTTGGGGATTTTTTTAAATTAAAAGTCGGGGAATTTGGGGATTTTTTTAAATTAAAAGTCGGGGAATTTGGGGATTTTTTTTAAATTAAAAGTCGGGGAATTTGGGGATTTTTTTTAAATTAAAAGTCGGGGAATTTGGGGATTTTTTTTAAATTAAAAGTCGGGGAATTTGGGGATTTTTTTAAATTAAAAGTCGGGGAATTTGGGGATTTTTTTTTTAAATTAAAAGTCGGGGAATTTGGGAATTTTTTTTTTTAAATTAAAAGTCGGGGAATTTGGGGATTTTTTTTTTAAATTAAAAGTCGGGGAATTTGGGGATTTTTTTAAATTAAAAGTCGGGGAATTTGGGGATTTTTTTTTAAATTAAAAGTCGGGGAATTTGGGGATTTTTTTTTAAATTAAAAGTCGGGGAATTTGGGGATTTTTTTTAAATTAAAAGTCGGGGAATTTGGGGATTTTTTTTAAATTAAAAGTCAGGGAATTTGGGGATTTTTTTTTAAATTAAAAGTCGGGGAATTGGGGATTTTTTTTTAAATTAAAAGTCGGGGAATTTGGGAATTTTTTTTAAATTAAAAGTCGGGGAATTTGGGGATTTTTTTTTTAATTAAAAGTCGGGGAATTTGGGGATTTTCTTTTTAAATTAAAAGTCGGGGAATTTGGGGATTTTTTTAAATTAAAAGTCGGGGAATTTGGGGATTTTTTTTAAAATTAAAAGTCGGGGAATTTGGGGATTTTTTTTAAAATTAAAAGTCGGGGAATTTGGGGATTTTTTTTAAAATTAAAAGTCGGGGAATTTGGGGATTTTTTTTTAAATTAAAAGTCGGGGAATTTGGGGATTTTTTTTTAAATTAAAAGTCGGGGAATTTGGGGATTTTTTTTAAATTAAAAGTCGGGGAATTTGGGGATTTTTTTTAAATTAAAAGTCGGGGAATTTGGGGATTTTTTTTTTAAATTAAAAGTCGGGGAATTTCATATTTATTGGTAATTTAATAATTATCATATAGTAGTAATTAGTCAGGTAAAGTTTTTAGTCACTAAAAATCTGTTAAAATCAAAGAATTTTCAAATCAAAAAAAAAAAATCGGGTCAATTCAGAGTAACAAATTGGCTACATTAGCTTATAAAGTTATAATCAGTAGCGGTAAAAACGTCAAAAAGCCTAATTTTCGTCATTAGGCCTAACAGACACGTCAAACGAATCAGTGTCAGTCATTTTTAAAAAACTCAACAAGTTGTTGTGATAAGCCTAAATAGGGACTCCCCGCTGATTTAAGAAACCAATTTTCAAGCTCACATATCTTAATAAAGATTACATATCCGCCTGTGGATCTTTGCGTAAGGAAACAATTGGGTCAATTTAAATTTTGGAAAAATTTTGGAGAAATCCCCATAACAATGTTTTGGACAATTTTAATTGGTTGAATATATACCACGTGATACTCTTGAGCATGGAGTTTTTCTAAAAGGTATTTCGATTCAAGGTGGCGTTTAGGCTTAGAGGAAATGTTAAACATTTGGGACGCACCCTTAAAACTAGTAGTGAAGGCGTGTTAAAACGCCAGTGTAGAGTTGTAGACCTAGTTAATATAGTTGCCAAGGCTTAAGTATTTCGTGTAGTATGTAGTGTAGATGCTGTTTAATTCATTGTTAGATATATCGATCATTTGATAAAGATCAAATTTTGTCTAGAATTCTAGATATCCCGGGTAATTATGGCCTATTTTTGAGTTCCGACATCAATATCAATTCAAAACTGGAACATGAGCTACATAACTGTGTCTGAGATAACATTCCCGCCATTATTTAGGGCCTAAACCGAATTTCCCGCCATTATTTCGTGCTAAATTGAATTTCCCGCCATTATTTGCGCCTCAAATTAATTTCCCGCCATTATTTCGGACCTAAACCCGAATTTCCCGCCAAAAAGAACCTTGCTTTGTTTATTTTCCCGCCATTTTATCACCACGTGTTTATTTCGCGCCAAAAATACTCCTTAAATCGCGCCAAAAATACTCCTTAAATCGCGCCAAAAATACTCCTTAAATCGCGCCAAAAATACTCCTTAAATTGCGCCAAATTTTAACCGAGTCTTATTTCACGCGCGGCGGCTATAACTCGTTCCCGCCATAATGTAGTCCACGTGGCAAGACATTTCCCGCCAAAATCCTGGATAAATTGAATTATTTATAAAAATGCATAAAAAAAACATGAAAAAAGGGTTCCAAAAATAAAATAAATGTCCAACTGTCATTTTTAAAATCTAAACTACGTAGTTTATTCTAGAAAAAACTTAAATCGTATTTTTTGATCTATTTAGTCGAAATTTATAATAATGGTCTAAAAAACGAAATATATCGGATTGCTTGTCAAATAGCACGTGTTTTGACTCGCATAGGATCAAAAAAAGAATATTTGACATATTTCAACCTTCAACCTTTTTTGGAAAAATATAGAAATATATCAGAAAATATACATTTTCTTTCAAGGTCAAATTATTAAAAATAATAGTTTATTTGAATAAAGCGATTTGATTTAAAAGTCTAACCAAGGCCTAAATAAATAAATGACGCCTACTATCAACGGACCAATGGTAGCCTTCTTACAAAGTTTGTTTTATATTTTTAGGTGTTCCCCCCCCCCCCTCTATACAAAAACATTTCCAATGTACCGTTAGGACCGTTTAAGTATTTGAAAATGGGTATATAAGGAGATGAAATTTTATTATTAAAGTTTTTAAACTTGTAGTCTAGAATAACTTTATTTTTGCGTGTCCTTATTTCGGATTCGCGGATTATTTTCATTTCATTTTGTTTTGTGATTGTGATTTTGTTATGTGAATAATTCTCAAATATTATAAAGTAAGTCGATTTAATTCATATTTTCGTTTAAAGTTTGCTATTAAGTTCGTTGTAATGGCATCCCTTAGTATTTTCAAGTTGATATTAGTGTAGTTAAATGTGGAAAGCTGCCATTACTGTTAGATATTTCTATAATTATTTGAAGTTTAAGTCTAAGAAAGTTACGAATTGTAATTGAGATTATGATTTAATTTCTTCCAATTGCTATAATTCTAAATTTTTCTTTATAAATTAATTTTAGCTTCTTGCCTTAATTGAGGGATTTTGGGTTAAAATTTTAACATAATTTTGCGCTGTTCTAAACAACTCTAATATAACAAATGATACTACTTAATGCATATTAAATGAGATTTGATTAGTCAGGTTACGCTTACTAAATAACACATGCCCTGTCTGTTAACTAACGCAAATTTTGGTAAAATATGTCAGGTGGTACAAGTCGTCCAATAGAATATTATACCCTGTTATCGTCTGCTTAAGAGTTAGGCCTAACTCGAAATTTCTCGTATCTTTTTCAAAATTGTAGATAGAAATGTTATTCTAATTTGAAATATTTATCATTTTACACGCTCTTTCGACTAAAATATTATAAAAACTAATTAAATCGTTGCGACTCTAGTCAGCCAATAGAATTTTGTACGCTAAATCGTCTGCTTCACAAATAGGCAAAGGCCTAACACCTCAAATAACTTAATTACGTGTATAAGTTAAGTTAAGTTCAGCTAGCTAATTGGACCAAGTCATCTTGCGACTTATTGCCACTTATCTAACGCCTTATTTCTTTTAATATTGTGGATAGAAACATAATTCCAATTAAAAATATTTATTATTTTATAAATAATTTTGACTAAAATATATAAAAATCTAAGAAAAACGTCGTAACTATTGATACCCGTTAAACTTACAACCAATTAGCAATAACCCCCTTCTACAGCCCCCCCCCCCAGATTAAAAAAATAATAATAATAAAAATATAAGAAAACAATAAAAATTCTAGGGAAATCCCTTTTTTTTAAAAAAAAGAAAAAAACCAAAATGTTTTTTGTAATAATCACGAACAATATTAAATTGGGTCAGGATTTTTACATCATATTGTACTTCCATGGTTAAATGTCATAATGTTTTAACCTCCCTCCCCCTCCTTTCCCCCAAATTAAGATTAACCTAAAAATTTGATCGATTAAATTAATTTAAATTTAAGCCTATATCGTAATAATTTATAACCTAGATTTTTTTCTTTACAATTCTACATCTATATGATTCCTTTTAATCTCGATTAATTGATTAATCTTTATAGATAGATAAATTAATCATAGTACGATTATTGTTAATAATTTGTTTAAATTGAATTAATATTAATGCTTGGGTTTGTTTTTTTTTTTTTTTTTCCAGATTAATCGCGTTAATGGGACCCGAAGATAGTTGGGTTGCAAAATGGCAACGTGTCAGTAAGTGCTATTTTAAATTAATTTGATTTAAATTAATTATGTTTAGGAAATAATAGGTATTTTAATCAAATCATATTTTCAATTAATATTTAGTTAATTAATTTTCAAAATTAATAATGAATTATTTGTAGTGAAAATAATAGAGTTATTAACGCAATTAATTAACTAATAGTCAGGCGGCATAGCCCAAAAAATTTAATTAATTGTGCGTTTTGTGATTAGAGTGTCACACTTTTAGAGGAGCTTGCACACATGAGGAGGATAAATTTTTTTATAGGAGGCTTTTTAAATTGTTGTTGTGAAGGCCGCCATCTTGAAAAAATGGCGGTAGACTGAATGATAATTTTAAATGGCTATATCTCTGCAAGTTACCGTTAGATCATTTTCATTCTTGCAGAAAACGATTGCTTAAAATATAGGCATTATTGAAATGTTGGTTTTTCCATTATAATATTAATTAATCTTTAAATGATTACTAGTCAAATAATTATAGTTTTGCCAAAAAAAGGCAAGCTATTAATTTTCTCTAAAGGAAATTACCATGTTCATGTTCATTTTCTTTTTCAAGTTTTAAACTACATGATAAGTCAAAAACGCTTGGTAACAATGGATATTCCCGTTTTTAAACATAGGCGCGAAAACGTTTTGATTTCACTTAATAAAGGATTATTTCGACTGGTGTTGGATTTTTCGTAAACTGTAACTAAAAGCTATCTGTTTCTCTTTTTGAAAAAGAGACGAATAAAATAGAGTTCGCGTTGCACCGCGTGCGTTGGATTTGGTTTCACTGGCCTATATTAAAGGATTATTTCGACTGGTGTTCGATTTTTCGTAAACTGTAACTAAAAGCTATCTGTTTCTCTTTTTGAAAAAGAGACGCATAAAATAGAGTTCGCGTTCAACCGCGTGCGTTGGATTATGAATTATGACAGGTTTTGTTTGAATATCAATAATATCAAGTTCTACTAAATGGTTTGCGAATAAAATATATGAAATTCATATTATGAATTTTATTTAACTTAGCCTATATATTCATTTTAAGCAATATGGCGGCACATTCATCTTGCAAAATAAATTGGGAACTATGTGTTCTCTGTCAATCCAATATTGTCAGCGAGAATTTAGTATGTCCTGATAAAGGACGAACTAAAAGTGCAGGCATGGGATATTTGTCACTGGCTGAACATCTAATGGCTTTCCATAAAATAAATCAGTTGCCGAAAACAATTATTATTGAAAACTTAGATGAGGGTGAAGGGATTGAAACGACGCTTAAGATTCATAACGCGAAGTGGCACAAATCTTGCCGTTTAAAGTATAACAACAAATCTCTGGAAAGAGCTAAAAAAACTACTGATCTCAAATCGGATAATATGCTTAGCACAAGATCGCGTAAATCACTTTCACATAAAATTGGCGAAGCTCTGTGTTTCTTCTGCGGTAAAGAAGCCGGTCATGGTAACCCATTACATAGCGTAACTACTATTGAAATGGAAAAGCGCGTTCGGGAGAGCGCAGAACGTTTGCAAGATACTAATCTTTTAGGGAAACTGAGTTCTGGTGACATGGTAGCACTTGAAGCTCGGTATCATTCAAAATGCTTAGTTCAACTACATAACCGAGCTAGAGCTACTAAATCGCAAGATACAGAAGCTAATATAGAAGATCAGAGGAACATTTCTGGAATTGCTTTTGCCGAACTAGTTAGCTACATCGAAGATGCAAGAATAGAAAGTAGTGGCCCACATATATTTAAGCTATCAAAGCTCGCTGAACTCTACGATTCCCGAATGATTCAATTGGGAGCGGAGAAAACCACGAAAGTTCACACAACTAGATTGAAAGATAGACTCTTAGCAAATATTCCGAACATAGAGGCAGTGAAAGAAGGAAGGGATATTCTTCTGACATTTAGAGACGTGATCGCTGAAACACTGAAAAATTCCTTAGCAGAAAATCTCGACAGTGACGCCCTTTGCATCGCTCGCACCGCAAAAATTATTCGGAGACATTTATTTTCAAATACACGGCCATTCAACGGGTCATTCGGACAAAACTGTGAAAAAGAAAGCGTTCCGGATGTTTTGATAGCGCTTGTTAATATGATTCTCCAAGGACCAAATATCAAAAAACAAGCTCAAACAACTGTAACCAAGGCTACATTAACCATTGCGCAGTTACTGAAGTTCAACAGCACCAAGTATGAACGAATGAAGGCTGATTCCTCTGTTACGAAACACAGCATTGGAAATGAAACCCCTCTTGCTTTATATATTGGGTTATTATTACATGCAACTACCAGAAAACGACAGCTAATAGACAAATTATCACATTTTGGAATCTGTATTTCTTACGATAGGGTTTTGCGTCTTTCATCTCAGCTTGGAAACAGTGTATTGCATCATTACGAAACTGAAGGCGTTGTTTGCCCTCCAAGTCTACGTTCAAATGTCTTTACATCTGCCGCTGTGGACAATATAGATCACAATCCTAGTTCAACAACGTCAAAGGATTCCTTTCACGGAACCGCTATTTCATTAATTCAACATCCGTCACATGTTGAAGAAGGAATAATCAGGAACATTGAAATACTTGTGGCAGATAACGAACAAAAGTCCATTAAAAACCTTCCATACGATTACACTACCGTTCAACCAGTTAATGTTTCCCTACGAAGTTCCAAGGTTCCGCCAACCAAATCAATATTGCCAAATGAATCAAATTGCGACACATATAAGAAGAAAGAGAAAAAATGGCTGGACATGGTAAGAGACACCGTCGAAGAGCCACCTAGTAACATATACAAAAATATATCATGGGCGGCTTATCATGCGAGTTTGCAATCCAATATAGATAAACCTGTACAATCTATTGTCTTGTTGCCCTTGTTTCACGATGCTGCACATTCGGTGGCAATGATTAAACATGCAATGGACGTTATCCAAAAAGCTACTGATTATTTGAACGCTGGTCAAGCACCGGTTATTACGTTCGATCAGCCGCTATATGCAATTGCCAAGCAGATTCAGTGGCAATGGCCTGATCGTTATGGTGAAGACAAGTTTGTTATATTTTTTGGTGGATTGCATATTGAGATGGCAGGTTTGAAGACAGTTGGTGATTGGCTCAGAGGAAGCGGATGGACTCAAGCCCTGGTAAAAGCAAATATTGCCAATTCTGGTACCGCTGATTCGTTCCTTCGAGCCAGCCACATATCGCGTACAAGAAGAGCTCACCAAATTACAGCTGCCGCTTTGCATACGCTCTTACATAGAGCTTACAGAAATTACGTATCTAAAACTGAAAATACGGAAGTTCTTGATTTTGATACTTGGACTAAAGAAAGGATGAAACACTCGCCGCATTTTCATTATTGGTCCATTGTTTTGTCACTTGAGCTTAACATCTTGATATATGTTCGCTCAATTAGAGAATCGAACTTTTCTATGTATCTTGATTCTCTTACAGAACTGGCTCCGTGGTTTTTTGCACTCGATCACACCAACTATGCTCGTTGGATAACCATCCATCTTAGAGATATGTCAGATCTTTCAATAAACCATCCAGATGTGGCATTGGCTTTCAAGAATGGAAAGTTTACAGTAAAGAAATCAAAACGCTCATTTTCTACCATTTCAATTGACCATGCTCACGAACAGATGAATGCATGTATAAAAGGAGACGGTGGCGCTGTCGGCTTAACCGAAAACCCATCAGCACTACGCAGATGGATGATAGCTGGTCCCGAAATCTCTCGCTTGATAAACGAGTTTGAAGATTCTCAAGAAGCGTCGAGCACATTTCAAAACTTTAAACATCATGAACAAACTTTCAGCATTCAAGATTCATTTGAAACGGACGTAAGATCTCTAACTGACGCCTTTGAAGAATTCGGAAACCCATTTGAAGAAGACAGTAAAGATTTGCTTGTACTAGATACTAAAGTAATTGCACCGGATTCAGTAGCGGAAACCATTCGCAATGCTGAACGAATAGGACAAGAACAATTTAAATCTTTTATTAAAGATCGACTTGTTGATAGAGTCAAACCTACTGACGATGTTTTGCCTCGAAACAAGCTCACTCTGTTTTCGACCCCTATTGCTAAAGGTCAGGGAAAAGTCAAGTCAAAACTAGCATCGATCAAAAGTGATTTAGGACTATTCTCGCGATTATACGTTGCTTGCCAATCTCGACAAGGAGATATTGAAGAGTTCTTCGCCCACGAAAACCAATCATATCCACCGTCAATATCGGAAAACGGGAGCTTGCGGCATGGAACAAAGTCGGATCTTTTATTATGCATGGAGGACTACTATACTCCTGGAGCAGGTCGTCCATTAAGCACATGCTCAATATTAGACGGGCCAGTGATTGTTCAGATGCTTCAACCAGGCGCTGCAAAAACATTTAAAGAGTATGCTAATTCTGTTTTTATACCATACCTGAAAGAGCAAGTTCAGAATGCTTGTCGTTTGGATATTGTATTTGACATATATTTACCTAAAAGTCTAAAAGCTTCAACTAGAGGAAAACGTGGCTCTGGAGTAAGAGCACGAGTTGCAGATTCTTCCCCAATACCACGAAACTGGCAAACATTTCTTCGGGTCGATGAAAACAAATCAGAACTTTTTAAATATTTGTCTAATTCTGCTTTAGAAGCATTTAAAATGGATGATAAAGAATTTGTGGTTACCAATGGTTCAGACATCTTCTCTGTTCCTTTTAGAGAAGATAAACTCTCACTAGAGCCTTGCAACCACGAAGAGGCAGATACACGTGTTTTGATTCATGCAGCTGATGCTTGTGAAAAGGGTCATCTCAATATTCAAATCCGAACAGTTGATACTGATGTTGTAGTTCTCTCAATTATGGCATTCACAAAGCTAAAGCTAGACGAGCTATGGATTGCATTTGGAACTGGAAAGGGATTTCGATACCTTCCTGTCCACGAAATATCGATATCTATAGGACCGCAAAAGTCGTTGGCTTTGCCACTGTTTCACGCGTTGACTGGATGCGACACAGTCTCATCATTTGCAAATCATGGAAAGAAAACTGCGTGGAAAATCTGGCGTTCATTTCCAGAATTAACGGAAGCGCTAATAAACATATCACCAACGAATACCAATATCACAGACTTGCAAATGTCAATAATAGAAAGGTTTGTTATCCTAATGTATGACAGAACGAGTACATGCACCAACATTAACGAAGCCAGAAGGGTAATATTTTCAAGGCACTGCAATTCACTAGAAAATATCCCACCTACGAAAGCGGCTTTGGAACAGCACGTCAAGAGAGCAATTTACCAGGGTGCTATTTGCTGGGGACAGACGCTCAACCCAATAATGGATCTGCCACGTCCGGAAGATTGGGGATGGCGATTACTTGATAGCTCATACGAACCTTATTGGACATCATTACCAGAAGCATCAAAAATCTGCCATGAATTAATTCACTGTGGCTGTAAAAAAGGATGTGGCACTCTCAGATGTAAGTGCAGAGCTTCTGACTTATCATGTACAGCCTTATGCGAGTGTGATGGAAAATGTGATGGAAATTAAAATTCATTTTGTAAAACACACTTTCCATTAATTAATTACTATCGAATTAAAGCTTAATTAACTGAAACAATTTTTGATCCAATTTCATTATCATAATTTTGTCTCTCAACGATTTCGAAGTGGGCCTGAGAATAGAATAAGGGAAAATAATACACTATATTAAATTTTGATTTGCTAATTTTCATAATTTAAATTATCATTCGAAACCGAAGAAACCGAGCTTTCTAATGCCTCATAAGTACGTTTTATATCTTAAACGGTCATTGTAATAATTTAAATATCGGTGTAAAATTTAAAAAAATTAAATATATAAATTTGATTAAGTTGATATGGGTATATTAAGTTAGATTACATTAAATACTTTCGTTTGCTTTAAAAATGAAGAATATCTAACGATAACTTTCAGAGATATAGCCAATTTAAACTATACGCACATTCATCGCCATTTTTTCAAGATGGCCGCCGTCTTAACAACAATTTAAAACGCCTCCTTTAAAAAAATAAGCCTTCGCCATGTGTATAAGCTACCCTGAAAGTTTAATACTTTAATCATAAAACGCATGATTTTATTGCTATGCCGCCTAACTATAAATAATAAAACTAAAGTCTTCGTTAAATTAGGCCTAAACCAAATCGAAATGTCTTATTTCCCACGGGTTAAATTTGGCGCCAAATTAAAAATAAATTAATTAAGTTCACGAGAACTAACCTAGAAGTCGCTAGTCTCGCGCAGTTACCCCTAAATTCTATCCGGAACGTCAACGTAACTTTGCAGCGGCTCTAACCGCCTTAACAGTAGAGATATAGTATTAATAACGCTACAAGGTTAAGGTGGTACTCGATAATTCCCGGGTTTTGTGGTGCATGCGAACAGGGCTGTATATATATTTTATTAGTAGTCAAGCTCAATTACTTTAGTAGTAGCAATAATTATTTAGGCATAATATTTACTAGTTAAGTTGACTAGTGAGCCCCCAGATTTCGATTGCTTTTAGTACTTAGTCAAATGCGTTGAGTAGTTAGTGTCTTATGACCAGCCCTGTGTATGAGCTAGTAATTTCTTTCGCGCCTTTTTTAATCGGGTAAAGAAAAAAAATAAATGAATAAAAAAAAAAAGAAAAAAAAATAGCGGGAATCAGAAAAAGTGCCTAAGGGTAAAATTTTTCTGTCACATTGAAAATTCAACTAAATGTAAACTTCCGGGTACGAACGGCGCCCAAAAGAAGAAAATTTTTTAATGGCGCCGAAGTTGCGTTCGCACTAGATATTGGATATTCTTAACCACGAATATATTTCATTAATTCATGAATATTTTTCACTTAATAGATATTATAGATAGCGGTTGAATCGCACACGTCACAAAATGACTGGCAACACTTAACTATGGAATTAACTAAATTTTTTCTTTATGGTTTTTAGGTCGTATGAATAAAGGAATCTACGCAGTTTCAGTTTCAGGACGATTACCAAATGGCGTTATTCAAGAGTTGAAAAGCCGGGCTATTCATTACAAGTCGCGTGATACTAGTGTCAGCTAAATGTTATACATTTTTTTTTTGTAATTTTTATGTGAAATAAAAGATTACAAAATTGTCTGAAATAATTAATTTTGGCCAGCTTTTAAAGGCCCGTAATTAATTAATTAAATTGATGACGTAATTTGATGATAACCCTAAATTTTACCCTAATTTAAAAAAATTAAATTATTGGCAGCCTTGTTATGGTGAACTTTCAACCCTTAATTTTTCATTTGATCCTAATTAAAATTTTAAAAATTGCGGCAGCCATGTTGAAAATAATGGTTTAAATTAGCAGACGACGGAAGTCTCCCTGCCCCCCGAAAAACATTTGCGCATATAGGGCCTTAATTTAGTGGTTAAAAGTCAAAACTATAATAGTTTATTTTAATAATGGTTGGTTATAATAAGGTATTTAACAAATAACATAAATGAACTATTTTAAGATATGAGACCAACTTATGTGGTCTATGAAACTCTAATATACTTCAATATTCAATAATATGTTTAACTTAAAAACACTGGGATTGGTTAAAAGTAGGTTTAAATATATGTAAGGAAAACTTTGTCCTACTATGAGTTGAACGGTCTAGATGGTGCCCGTCATCTTCGTGAACCCCTAAGGTCAAGGTTCAATTTCATGGCTTTGTTTCAGCATCCGACTCAAGTAAGTTTTTTCAGCTACTGTAGCGGGACGTACTGAGAAGCATTGCATATTCTTTTGAGTATTGTAGTGACCAATACATCTATAAAGAAAGGAAAAATTTATATTAAAATCCACCGTAAGTTTTAAAAGTAACTCAAATTAAGGTATTTAAATATTAGTGAAAATAATGAAACATTTCATGAAAAATATTTAATTTTAGAAGAAATTTTTTTTAATTTTTAACCAATTTTTTATTTTTCAAGAATATTTTTTAATTTTCTAGAATATTTTTTAATTATCCAGAATATTTTTTAATTATCCAGAATATTTTTTAATTATCCAGAATATTTTTTAATTATAAAGAATATTTTTTAACTTTCAAGAATATTTTTTAATTCTTAAGTAATCTTTATGAATTTTTTTGTTAAATATTTAGGAAATTATAGTTGTTTTAACTGCAAATTAAAGACGGTACCAAATAGAATGAGTAACTAATTGGTTTGGTTATGTTATGGAATTTTTACGAGAAAAAATAAATAAACACAATAAATTAATATATTTACAACAACTTAGACTAAACGCATCAATCCCCCCCTCAAAGGAAAAAAAACCACCTGGTAACATCTGCTATGACGTATAATAAATAAACTCCGCCCTTTTAGGTACTAACCCGTCGCAAACACATAAGCAAGAGCGAGCAATGCATGCTGGGAAATACACAACACAACACAGACGCGGGTGCAAAATGGGTTATTGAATCAGTCCAATAGGTTAAGTCACTATAGAAAATAGAAGGAACTTTCAATTTTCACTATAATTTTTTCCCATGCTTTTTCCATATCACTTGTGTCACCTGTCATCAGTATAAAAGGCTTAAGTACCCACAGAGTTAACCCCCAAGTAACCTTACCTATGTCCCTTTTTTAAATACAGGGTGTTCATTCCAAAACGGGAAAGGGTAATTATGGTTTGCCGAAGTACATGCATAGTGATGCATGGTTCCATGGGAAATCGGTCTCGAGTCAAAAATGTATGTAATTTCTATGAATGATTTTGTTCCCATAAGGGGAGCAGGCCGATCCGGACTTTAGTCTGACAAATTTAACTGAATTTTACTAAAAATTAAGAGCGCTGAATTTTATTAAAATTTAACAACTTCTGTGAATTTTAACTAAAAATTTCAAAGAATTTTACTAAAATTATTTAATTTACCTGAATTTTACAAAAAAAATTCCCTGATCGTCAACAATTTATTTCCCTGAGTTTCCCCTGAAAGTAAACAATTTATTTCCCCGAGTTTTCCCTGAAAGTCAACAATCTATTTCCCTGAATTTTCTCTGAAAGTCAACAATTTATTTCCCTGAATTTTCCCTGAACGTCAACTATTTATTTTCCTGAAATTCCCAGGTTCTCTACGTTGGTATGCAGCACCCCACTGCAACCCTCGATTTTACCACCCTATTTGGTAAAAACACCCTGTACACCCTTAGGTGACCCCTTGGTATTATTTGATTGGACAAACAACCCATGGGAAAATGTTTACATCCGTCTAGACGTATCGTGGCTGGACCCCTTTGGGGAGGGAAGGGGGGTGTTCACGGGGTAACCCCTTGGTTTCCCTTGCTACGGTATTTCACCCCTTTTTGGGGGCATACTACCACCTCGGGGTGAATGTTTGTGTTAGATGTCTGTCTGGGCTTTCAAGAAATAGAAAAAAAAATGAAAGTTGCTTGGGATACCTTTGTCAACAAAAAGGGGTTGCAGTTAGGGGATGAGGTTTCCGAACCTTATGCTTGGGGTCAAGTCTGGAAATTGACCTCTCTCTATCCCTCTCTCCGCGTGTGATTACTGATTTTTTTGGACCCGGTCCGTATCAAGATGAAATCATTTAAATTTATTCAAATTTGGTTTGAGAATTTTCTAACCTACCTGATATTTTAGACCAATTTCCAAATTTCTTGAATTAATTCTACCTATTTTTTAGGTTTATTTTAAACAAGGTTGCCTCGAAATTTTCACATAAAAAACCCCGATTTTTTTTTCAAGTTTTCCCTACCACAATTTTCCCTGACCTTTATCAACTACGATTTTTCCCTACTACAATTTTCCCTGACCTTTATCAACTACGATTTTTCCCTACTACAATTTTCCCTGACCTTTATCAACTACGATTTTTCCCTGTACCTTTATCTACTACAATTTTCCCTGACTATTTGATCTACTACAATTTTCCCTGACTATTTGATCTACTACAATTATCCCTGACCATTTGATCTACGACAATTTTCCCTGACCATTTGATCTACGACAATTTTCCCTGACTATTTGATCTACTACAATTTTCCCTGACCATTTGATCTACGACAATTTTCCCTGACTATTTGATCTACTACAATTTTCCCTGACTATTTGATCTACTACAATTTTCCCTGACCTTTGATTTTCCCTGCACCTTTATCCACTACGATTTTCCCTGCACCCTTATTTACTGCGATTTTTCCCTGACCTTTATCTACTACAATTTTCTTCCAAGGCGTCATACGTGGAGGGCATTAGCAACTTTAATAAAATTCATTGAATTTATTAAAATTCTTTCAATTCCCTGGACCTTTTAGGGCCTATTTAGAATTTCCCTGACTTCTCCAGGTTTTCCCTGACATATGGCAGCCCTGGCAAGTTGAAACTAGATCATCGTAAAAATACAGCTTTAAATTTATGAAACTTGGAAAAAATGAAAAATAAAATTGTCGTATAGACAAAAATGCAGCTTAACTGTCTGGGTTAAAAACAAAAACACACAATTTTTGCATGCATAATCGATCGAGTCACAAGTTATTTTTTGAAACTAAGGAATTTCGACCTGTTTTGGTTTGAAGTTAAAAACTGAATTAATTCTCAACCCCATCCATAGTTACTACGGAAAAACTGGGAGAGGGAGAGAGAGGAGTAATATCGAATTGGTGTCAAGTTCGAGGCACTATTAAAGAAATTTAAATATGTCTAGTCAGGAATACATACAGCTACTAGGAATCATTGCACCCCCTAAATCCCCTGTTAATTTCTACTAGCTCCTCCCACAAAACCCGCCTAGATATATTGGGAGTAAAAATGACATCACAATGACTTTCTATTAGCTGTATCATAAGTTTATAAGTGATATGTTCCATCCATAAGTATGATATGCACTACCTATACTATTCGTAATGCTACTGAGAGACTTACAGCTCGAGATAACTAGTTCGAGAAGGAGAACGAGGGGGAGCGAGTCAATTGAAGTCCTAAGTACACTCGGTGGTGGTTAATTAATTTTGCAGCTAGGACCTATTCCATCTAGGCGGTTCTATTTAGTCTGCATTACTAAGCCCCCTTTGACAGCAGCGCCTCACCACTCACCAGGCCCCTCCCTCGCTTTACCTCCTCGAATCTATGACCTACCTCACTCACTCCCTCACTTCAAAATTACAAGCCTTTCAGTTTGTCATGACCAGATATTAATTAAACAAACTTATGGAAGGAACATAACATATCTTATGAACTTATGGCTGGTCAGGTATCTGAACGGTTAGGTTGGGTTATCTTTGATGATGTAGCCATCCATGGAAGGGTCAAGGGTCACTTTCTTTGAAATTTCCATTTTCCCAAAAAAGGGAACTTCGGTTATAGTTACAAATTATCGTTTACGTTCCGAGCCCTAAACAACATCCTCTCTCTCACCCAAAGTTAGAGAGAGGACATATAACAAATCAACCGAATTAACCATCCAGGTGTGGTCTTGGTCACCCTTGGTCCAAGGGATGTAGCCCTAAGCACAACCAGCCAGCCACCTTTGCAGACATCCTCGTGAATAATGGGCCTTCTTTCACTTTCAATGTGGAAATGTATAGTTGCGGAACTTAAGGACGGACTTTCCTTACTTCCGTATAGGATGTTTACTCTGGCTCAAGTTTCCCTTTTTAACCGTGCCCCGTTGTCGTATGTCACCTCTAGTCCAACAAGCAACAATTCATCATCAAAAATGAAACGGAAATTGTCACCGGATTTTAGCCCTTTCCAAGAAATTTCACCTTCTTTTATAAACAAAACTCCGGATATAAAAAGTTGATACTGAAAAATTTATTTTCATTTTTATTTAAATATTAATCCATGCATTCTAAAACCTTTAAGTATTATTTTTATTGTAATTAAAACATGCCGCTCATAAAAAAAAAATTTATTTCTTGAGATTTGGACCAGTAGATCCGAAGATATTTTGTATAAATGTTAGCTCTAAATCGATCGTTTTGGTATTGAAAACTAATTTTTAATTAAAATACTATTAACTCTAAATTTATGTAACTTTTATAATGTAATAAAAGACGTCAAAATACGACTCTGATTAAAATTTCGTAATATTTGGACCAGTAGATTCGAAGATATTTTAAATTTTATCTCTAAATCGATCATTTAGGCATTGGAAATTAATTTTTAATTAAAACACTATTAATTCTAAAATTGTGAAACTTTGTAATGTAATGAAAGACGTCAATATACGTCTCTGATTAAAATTTCGTAACATTTGGACAAGTAGATCCGAAGATATTTGAATGTTGGCATAATTTTGTCATTGAAAACTAATTTTTTAATTAAAACACTACCGTTCTAAAATTGTGAAACTTCTGTAATTTAATAAATTACATTTAAAAGAAAACCACTCATTAAAATCCCACAACAACTAATGTTAAATGTCGGTTCCTTTGAATTTTCTGGCCAGCTATTAAACGGCTCGAGCAGTACTCGGGATCGAGTGGGCTATGATTAAACAAACCCTAAATCTCAAAGTTACAAATTTCCAGGAGGCAATGACATGGGCAATGAACCTCGAATATTCTTATATACTATTTCATTGAATTAAATAGTTAAAAAATTATCTATCGTCCAATCCAATCAAATATTCACGAGACAAACGAACTAAATTCATAAAAATATTATATTATATTTTAGTGGTCAGGGGCAATTCCCCGAGGTCAATTTTCAAATAGCTGCAAATTTCAAATAGCTCGAACACATTTTTTTTTTGAAATTTTTTTTTAAACTTTGAAAACTGGTTCCCGGAAGTTTGAAATTTTGGTATTATAACTATGAAAGGGTTGAACTCTCTATGGCTATATCCACAATTCCAGATTGCAGCTTTTAAAGGAAGTGTTTCAACTTAAAGGAAAAGTTCAGGTACCATACCAAGAAGTGATATCTAGTTTATTAGGGAGAAGGTATAAGGTGCCTAAATATTGGCGCGCCATAGTCCTGCAGTCCCCCTTTCGAAATACAAGGGGGGACGTAAAAGGAGGCCCCGGGCTATTTCGCCTCCTCTCCTCAGTCGGAAAATATGACTGTAATTTTCTTGTCATTCGCGTCGCCGCGCTGATGTTCACGAGTTTTCAAGAACCAATGAGATGCTGGTTGTAATTTAGAGGTGGGGATTAACTCCGGACACGTCTACTTTTGGACTGGAGATAAAGAGCTGGAAATGTGGCGCGAATTCATTTACCTTCTCCTTAGTAAACTAGATATCTCTTCTTGCCCCTACCTTACCTCACTGCTTGTGAGAATTCAACCAATCCCATAGGGGTAAGGGGTTCTGGCTAGCAGACGCCATGCACTAAACCAATGGCGAATGGCGATACAGTAGTCCTTGCTAGTTTTTAATTAAATGTATTTACTAATTAATATCATATTGTAATAAGAGATAACTTATTTCATTGATTAATTTTAATATTTAATTCCTTTTATATTTAGAAAAAGACAGCCGTTCTTTATGTAATGTTACCTGAACTTTTTCTTTAAAATAATCTTTAAGAAGATGAATTTTCCAACTATATTTATGGATGGATGAATGCTACGCGGTACAAGATGTTTTAAAATAGATTGCTTTTGGGGATTATTAATACACATATATATATTTCTTTTCTAACCGGATTTATCTTTATTCCCCTAAAGTGCTTTAAATTAATTGTAATTCTTCTAGATTAATGAGTAAAAACTTAAATTTCTTTATCTTGATCTATAGTTTTAGCAGGTTTTCTTTTTAAAAAAAAAATCTTTCTTGTTAATTTGTTGAACTTCAATTTCTATACAGAGTGTTCATTCCAAAAAGAGCTCTCTGGGTAATTATATTTTGTTGAAGTACAATCATGCAGTGGGATGCATCCAGGGATGGTAAGTTCAATGGATAATCAATGATATCAATCAATCTTGAGTCCGAAAATGTTCAATACATCTATACTTCTATGACCACACCGATTTTGTTTGACCCCCCCCCAATAAGGGACATGCACTGTACACCCCCTAACACAAGTTAAAGTTATGAACATTGATTGGAAACAGTGTTTTACCAATGACCCCTATACAATTTAATCAGGAATGCATACAACTAATTGGAATAATTGCGTATAGCCATCCATTTTCACTCATCGTATGTAGTAGGGCGGATTTTGTGGGAGGAGCTAGCTATACTAATCATAGGGAGCTATCGGTTGGGGGAGGAGCTACGATTAATTTTCACGGCCATATTGGTGGATTGAATGCAGAAGGTAAGCTGAATCTGAATACCCAGCAATATGGCTGCCAGAACCTTGGTAAGACTTAGGAGGGTGTGACGTACTACTCAGCCAACTGAAAGCTCTCTATTATGTATGACGAATTTTACCTGGCGGATAATCTATGTCGCTGCGCCTAGGAACTCGCGTTGCTACCCAACGAACCAACCAATGGAAAAACGAGCTTCACAGTTAGGAAAGACGCCATCAGAATAGAGAGCTTTCAGTTGGAGGAGGAGCTGAGTCTCGTGACATAATTTACTCTGATATATTGGTGGGTTTAAAGCAGGAATGAAGCTGAGACCACCCAATATGGCTACCAGAACAGCGGTAAGACTTAGGAGGGTGTGACGTACTACTATCCCATCTCAAAGCTCACCATTACGAGGCGTGATGCATAGATGCCTCGCCCAGAAAACCCGAATTCACAGAAATTAACAAGGGCCGCAATAATTCCCAGTAGCTGTATGTATTCGTGCTATTACCTTTTTGAAAATAACCCCTAATTAAACGTGATATTATTATTACTGAAGTAGAAAAACTTCAGTAATAAAAATAATAAATAAATAAATAAATAAAATTAAGGCTAGGTGATATCTATCCAAACATTTTTTAAAAATATAGTATGAGATGTTTACTTGAAGTTGAAGCTACACCTTAAAAAAATAATAAATAAAATAAAAAAACCCCACAGATATTTCAAGGTTATAGTCATGATTAAATAATTTTTTTTATCTAACTTTGACAAAAAAAAAATTAAAAAAATTCTACTTAAATGAGCCTGAGCAATGAGTTTGCAAAAACACACGCGAACCACCACTCAATGACTCTCTTCCGGGTTTTGCGATGAAAGTTTAAAAAAGAAAATAACATACATTTCAGGTTTAGGAAAAAACTAAGAAGAGAAACTGGTCTACCAAGAGCATCGTTACTTCATTTTTATTTTTTTAATGAAAAATAAAAACCGCAATCGGAATTAAATTAAATACGAAGTTAATAAAATACAGGTGGGTTTCATTCCAAAATGGGAGCTTGTAATTATAGTTTGCAGTATAAGTACAATCATGCAGTGGGATGCAACCAGGGATGGTAAGTTCTATGGGAAATCAATCTCGAGTCCGAAAATGTATTCAACACATCTATACTTCTTTGACCACACCGATTTTGTTTGACCCCCCCCCCCATAAGGGACATGTACTGTACAACCCCTAACACAAGTTAAAGTTATGTACATTGAAATTAGTGTTTTACGGATGACCCCCATCTTTCATTGTTTCATATGTTAAACTTAATGGGGTCATTATTAAAACACTGTTTCCAATCAATGTTCATAACTTTAACTTGTGTTAGGGGGTGTACAGTACATGTCCCTTATGGGGAGTCAAACAAAATCGGTGTGGTCATAGAAGTATAGATGTTAAATACATTTTCGGACTCGAGATTGATTGATTTCCCATAGAACTTACCACACATGCATGTCCCACTGCATGATTGTACTTCGGCAAACCATAATTACCCATGGTTTTTTATGATAATTTTCCGTTAATATTGTTTATAATGTCTACTAGTTTTAACAAGAGTGGCGGTTAGTGGTATGTACACACAAACACTCCTCGATTATAGCCGAGATAACGAAACAAGTACAAGGCCTACAGTTCCAAAAAAAATACATGCCAAAAAATATTGGTCCTTTTTCTCTGGGTCTGTGATGTATTTCGCTTTTTGGTTTTAGATATTCATTATTGGAGGTTTTCTACCAAGTCCCATCATAACTCATATTTAAGATTGCAAGGTAATTTAGAGGCGGCAGGGATTAACTCCGGACCTATTACGTTTGGACTGGAGATAAAGCTGGAAATATGGCGAAAATACACCTTCTCCCTAGAACACTAGATATCGCTTCTTGGCAACTCTAAGTGGGCCATCCCTAAAACACTGTTTCCAATCAATGTTCATAACTTTAACTTGTGTTATAGGTTGTACAGTACATCCCATGTTGAGTCAAACAAAATCGGTGTGGTCATAGAAGTAGATGTTAAATACATTTTCGGACTCTAGATTGTTTGATTGATTGATTTCCCATAGAATTTCCCATCCCTGGACGCATCCCACTGCATGATTGTACTCATACTGCAAACTATAATTAACCACTCCCCCTTTTTGAAATGGACACCCAAACGATAATTTTATTATTCTTATAAGCTGTATGCATTCCTAATAAAAATTAAATAATTTTTGGCGCAGATCTTATTGGCGGGAAATTTTTTTCCCCCGCTTTAAAAAAATGTAAACACGTTGCGCTAGTGGCCACGTGTTGGGAATAAAAACGAAGAAAGTTACTTGAAAGTGTCGGGAAGTAAATAGCTCACTCAAAAATTGGAGAGAGAGATTTTTTTTTCCTGGTGAGAAAAGGTGTCTCCCCGCCCTTGAGCTCTATTCCTAATTTTCGCTCGCTATCAAGAGAGCTACCTCTCTTCAAGTGCATATCGGCCAAATTCATCCTGGACCAGAGGGGGGAGGAGGATGAGGGTGGATCAGAAAAAAAAATGTATGGAAAACCAAACTGACTTTGGGACTGGTGAAGATAGATGCTTAAAATGAGCTTTAATTTTTTATGTGGTTTTGTTCCTATTAGAGTATTTTTTATCTTAGTTTTTATTTCTTTATTTATTTATTTATTTTTTTTTTTTTTGAAATTTCTCTCACCAGGTTTCTCGGTTAGTTAGTTAGTCGCAGTTCTTTATGTATTACGTGCAAATTCAGCATTTATTTTTATTTATCTATAGTATTTGAGTGGATTTGAATTTTTGGAAGCGACAAGTAAAATTTAACTAATTTTTCAGATTTTCTTACGTTAATTTTTGTTTATTATTTTATTGTATTTTTTGTCAATTATTTTACTCCAATTCAATTTTGTGTCAATTATTTTACTATAATTTAATTTTGTGTCAATTATTTTACTATAATTTTTTGTCAATTATTTTACGATAATTTAATTTTGTGTCAATTATTTTACTATAATTTTTTTGTCAATTATTTTACGATAATTTTTGTCAATTATTTTACGATAATTTTTGTCAATTATTTTACGATAATTTTGTCATTATTTTACTATAATTTTTTGTGTCAATTATTTTACTATAATTTTTTGTGTCAATTATTTTACTATAATTTTTTGTGTCAATTATTTTAATATAATTTTTCGTCAATTATTTCACTATAATTTTTGTCAATTATTTCACTATAATTTCTGTCAACTATTTTACGATAACTTTTGTCAACTATTTTACGATAACTTTGGTCAATTATTTTACGATAACTTTTGTCAATTATTTTACGGTAATTTTTGCCAATTATTTTACGATAATTTCTGTTAATTATTTTAGGCTAATCTCCGTCAATTATTTTACGATAATTTCTGTCAATTATTTACGATAATTCTGTCAATTATTTTATACTTTAATTTTTCTAAAACGTTTTAATTAAGCATATTCTTTAAGCGGCTTGCAAACCACAAATAAAATATATTTATTGAAAAAATAATCAAAAATCTAGTCAAAAGTGCAGCAAACTTTACGTACAAAAGTTCGCCAACTTTTGTCACCGGTGTCGAAAACCCGATAAATTCAGTTTACACAAAAACGTATCCTATATTTTCCCCCTTAAAAAAGCTCCGAAATCAATCAATTTGCCAATAACCTACGTATATTTATTTACGAATTCGGGCTAATGTTATGTGGAAGAAGCACGAGTTGAATGAAACTCACACGGGAGATTAAGTTCACGTTGAACCAAATAGAACTAATACAACCAAGCCTATACCTCAAACAATCCCTAACTTTCTTCCAATACAGTTAGCTTTAAATGATATTAATTCTAATTCGTTAAACGAAACTTTGTAGAAAAACACGTTGCTAATAACGGGTCTTTGGAAGAATTAGTATTGACAGGAGTCGATAAAAACGGAGTGTACTTTTTAAATTTTGCCAATATCGCAAACCAAATTTTGTCAATATAACAAACCTAATCTTGTCAATATAAAAACCTAATCTTGTCAATATAACAAACCTAATTTTGTCAATATAAAAAACCTAATTTTGTCAATATTGCAAACCTAATTTTGCCAATATTGCAACCTAATTTTGCCAATATTGCAAACATAATTTTGCCAATATTGCAAACCTAATTTTGCCAATATTGCAAACCTAATTTTGCCAATATTGCAAACCTAATTTTGACAATATTGCAAACCTAATTTTGACAATATTGCAAACCTAATTTTGCCAATATTGCAAACCTAATTTGGTCAATATTTCAAACCAAATTGTGCCAATATAACAAACCAAATTTTGCCAATATAACAAACCAAATTTTGCCAATATAACAAACCAAATTTTGCCAATATAACAAACCAAATTTTGCCAATATTGCAAACCAAATTTTGCCAATATTGCAAACCAATTTTTGACAATACCCCTAACAAAATTTTTGAAA